>JAPZEB010000023.1:22813380-22827725 GCA_029783705.1 Chaetodon striatus
GGAGCCTATCCCAGCTGACATTGGGCAAGAGGCGGGGTACACCCTGGACAGGTCGCCAGACTATCACAGAGCTGACACACAGAGACAGACAACCATTCACACTCACATTCACACTTACAGCCAATTTAGAGTCACCACTTAGCTAAACCTGCATGTCTTTGGACTGTGGGAGGAAGCCGGAGTACCCAAAGAAAACCCAATCTGACATGGGGACAACATGCAAAGGGCTTCACCATCCTGGGTTTGAACCCCCCACCCTTAGTTCGAAACTGCAGCCGTCATTGTTGAGAGGCGACAATGCTGACCACTGCCCCAACATGCCACTGTGACACCATCATGCTCTCTGAAAACACTTTTCTGGCCATTATTTAACATCTTAACTGAGGAACAGAAGGGGAGACATTTGGTCAGATACTGAATTGCTGACACTTATCTTGGGTGTCCACTTTGAGACTGTGCTGATTTTACAGATCTTCTGTGCTGTGAGGTTGAAAATGTGTGTTTAGCATCCAAATTTTAGAATATGTAGCTTCTTGCACCAACATCCCTGTTTGAAGCACTGTCAAGTAACTGTCATGGCTACACATGAGTCTGGACACCCATGGATAAAGAGGCATGCAATTGCAAGGCAGTAATTCTGGTTTGTCCTGCACCTGTCCTCAGCTGGGGTTAGATGTGCACACTGTCCGCCTTTTTTTGGCAACAAACATGCAACAGCTGGGTTGCAAGCATCATGGGAGTTTAATTTAGTATTATTTAAAGTCATGCCAACATAGCACAAGATGGACCTGTTATTGTTGATCTATGGCTGAGCTCTCTACACTGTCCTCATGATGAGCATTAAACTGATGCTGACAAGGTAACGTCTTAAATCTTTGTCCGTCTCAGGGACCGAGGAATGACCTACATTGTAGGGAAGGACTGGCGGGACCTGTTTGATGTTGTGATCGTTCAGGCTGACAAACCGAGTTTCTTCAATGACAGGAGAAAGTAAGTGTGTTTGTGTCAGCGGCTCATACTATACAACACTATGGGCCTCACTGTTAGCAGTTACCAGTAGACCTTGTTCACTACAGTATTTGTACATGAAAAGTACACAGGTGTGTGTTTGTTTGAGAGCTGCCAATATTGAGCAAGATTGTCTTTGTGTATTTTTCCCAGACCTTTCAGGCGAGTGACAGACAAAGGTGCACTGCTGTGGGACAGGATTCACAAGTTAGAAAAAGGAAAGATCTACAAACAGGTGTTGTGACATTCACGCCAGTTTGGAATTCCCGAATTTCTCTTGAAAATATCTTGTGAAATACATTTTTTTACGTGTGTGTGTGTTTGATCACTGTAGGGAAACCTTTATGAGTTCCTGAGACTCACCGGCTGGAGAGGATCCAATGTGCTCTATTTTGGTGATCACATCTACAGTGACTTGGCAGTAAGCAGCACACTCACAACAAAAGGCTCGTTATAGCTACACACAACACTGTCTCATGGAAGATTTTAAGAACAAAGAGGGTAACCCTCCTTTGACCATGCTTAATTTAAATTCAGTGTGTTTCTCTTGAATATAAGGGGCTGATGTTGACGCAGTTCATCTTTATATGCAGCACTAAATCGTAACGTTCTGTTAGAAGAAGCACGTAATGAGATACTGAGCGAATGTTTGAAACAGAACAAAGATGCTAAAGCGACCGGGCTGAGAACGTAATTCTTCATGCATTAAACCACTTACTGTAGCTCCGCGGTGGGTTTGGTTGACAGGCATTTTAATGAGTGTCAGTGTCTCCTGATATATCACACCTACCACATCTACAGTAGTGAGTATCACTGCACCTTATTTGCCTTTTCTTACCTGTAACCTAGCAACCTGCCAACAGCTGCCCCTCATCTGCGCTAAACAAACAAACTAGCATCTTTTTTTTTTTTTTTATTGCGTCACTATGAGTTATTATAACGACTTGGATAAATGAATGTGTCTGATCAGCTGTAAATGGTGATAATGAAATACAGAGTTTATATCTTTGGCATAATGCCTCGCTGGTGGCAGGCTGCCAGCTGTCAAAAATGTCATCCTCCTTATTTAGAAAGATGGTACACGGTGTTTGTGGTTTACACCAACCACAGCTTACAGCCAGCATCTCTGGCTTTAGGATGAGATCGTTACTGCAAATGGACACAGAGCAGACGCATCTCTGAATTACTGAGGAGCTGCAGGGAAGGAGGGAGGGAGGGAGCAATATTTTATTTCTGCTTTATGCAGTTTTATTAAGAAATCCAAGTATGCAGAAGACTCCAGAACAATGTTCTCACTTCCCTGGATCCATTTCAGCATGTTTTTCAGTCGCCTGTCTTACTCACACTGCAGTTTTAATTGGTGCTGTTCAATCTTTACCTGAGCTTTAAGCGCAACCAAATTCAATTTTTCTCCATCTTATTAGTTCAACTACATTGATTGTATATTGGGGTGTGAGCATTGTCAAATACATCTGAGTATGCAGCACTAGGCTTGCTGTGACTGCACAGGCATACAGATATTGTGTGGCATTACTGTGTTTGCTACACGGCTGCTACAGACGGGGCTCATGTCAAAACTGTCTCAACAGGTGTGAGGATGACACTGTGGTATAACAGCAGCAACACACTCAAATTCAGGCTGTACTGTAGAATACATACGGTACACCTACAACTCAAGAGTATTGTTTAAAGCAGTGGTTCCCAACTGGTGGGTCGCAGTCCAAAAATGGGTCATGGGTCCATTCTGAACGGACCGCAAAATACTTGCGAACATGTCATGTTTATAAAAAACACTTTATTTTGAAGTACAGTGAATTTCTGGTGCATAGCTTTTATTCTGAAGTGCCTTTTCCTGCTGTAGAATGAGTGACTAATGGTCAGCTACTTGAGAGAGACAGCAAACTAGCTTGACGACATGGCGGAACGCAAGTATGATACTCAATATATTAAACTGTGTGGACCTAGAACTAAGGACTAAGGAGAAATCTGGACCTCGTGGCTGGACCAGTTGGGAACCACTGGTTTAAAGTACTCCCCTTCATTTATTATTGCTTGAAGAAGCTCTATACTATATTCAGAGTATATCCATGCCAATTTGCATCATCAGATTGTTTCAGTTGTTCCCAATAAAGATGTCTTAACCTGCTCCATGTGTCAGCAAACAGGCTAAGCGGCTTGTCACTTGTTTGAAAATCCACTTGCCCTTGCTTTATCTTTGCGAAGCTTCGCACATCTCCAACTTATTTCAAAGCAACAGCAAACTGTTGCTTCGGCTCGCTCAGGGCGCGATAGGCCCCCCGAATGTTGTTGTCACCCATACTAAATTTTTGGCACTACATCCCCCAGAGTTCAATCACTCCCTGTATTTTAGGAAGATGTGTGGTTCAGAGGTTGTCTGCACATGGCTCTCAACATGGAGTTGGCTAAGCACAGCTGCTAGCAGCTAATAGAGGTGGGGGAAAAACTGATACAGCATAGTATCACAATATTTTTGTGTGGCAATATCTTATCGTCACACAGTGCCAAGTGTAATTTTTTTTTTATTGTATAAATTATTAAGATTTTAACTACAAGAAATAACTACAACTTTCGGCAGCCTAGTAGAATAATGTTCACCAGATAAATTTTGCTGCAAAAAAAAAAAAGATAATTTAAGTGAGATGAACAGACTGAAAACTTTCTCTTATTAGATAAAACAAATGTTGACAAAGTTTTAATTTTGGGACATAATTTCGAGTTGAATTTACGCAATAAATCGCAATAGATTTTATCGCAATACTCAGCATATCATGACATATTTGAAACCGCAATAATATTGTATTGTGACTTAAGTATCTTGATAATGTCGTAACGTTGATCCTATGGTGATTCCCACCCACAGCAGCTAATGGTGTTAAAAGCGCAAACAGTGCTAACTGTTAACAGAGCCAATGGTGTTAACCCTATGCTTCTGCGACAACGACGTTCAGATGTCAGCAATGACCTCCATATGAGCGGGTGCAGAGCTGTGGCAATTAGCTAGCCAGTGGGGTACACACACACACACACACACACACACAGGGACACACACACACAGAAGCTCAGATAACAACACACAGAGGTAGCATGACTTCACTCTCTGCTCAGGGCTTACTCAACTGCATCTTTACTACAACTACAACTAGTGATTTGCTGCTATATTAATGTTCAAACAGGTAAATTCCCAAATGATTGACAATTCTGGTCCTCTGTTGTGCAGGATTTGACACTAAAACATGGCTGGAGGACAGGTGCCATCATCCCTGAGCTGAGGAAGGAGATCAAGATCATGAACACGGAGCAGTATGTGCACATGATGTCCTGGTTACAGGCACTCACTGGACTCATCGAGCAGATGCAGGTCAGGAGACTTTATCAAAACATTTGTGTCCATCTTTTCTTTTTTGCCTCTGTCCTCAAATATGTGTGTTTAACTTCTTTGCACTGCTCCCAAACAGGTACACAGGGATCCAGCCTCACAAGCTGTCGTCGAGGAGTGGATCAGAGAGAGAGAAGCCATGAGGTAACGGACCTTGATAATTTATTGAGATCTCATGGAACTGATGGAACCCCATCTTTATGGTTCGAATATGTTTTCATGGCAGGTCACAGACAAAAGACATCTTCAACTCACAGTTCGGGAGTCTCTTCCGGACATACCACAACCCCACCTACTTCTCACGCCGACTCTCACGCTTCGCTGACATCTACATGGCCTCCATCAGCTGCCTGCTCAACTACGACCTTCAGCACACCTTTTTCCCTCGCCGTACTCCCCTGCAGCACGAGTCCCCCTTCTGCCCTGAACACAGTCCTGCAGATATCGGCATCTCCTCGCAGCTCAGCAGGACCAAAGCAGAGTCCGATTAGAGACAGAGAGGAAGACAGGGTTCAACAATAAAGATTGAACGATCTCCGTTGCTGACTTGATTACCTTTTTTAGGTTTTGAGACATGGCATTTTAGAAGATGCATGACACATTTTAAGATATAATTGGTAACAGTCTTGTAAACTGTTGTGTTTATTAAGCTTTAAGATAGTTCGTAATGTACAGGCTCTCAAAGAATTTAGTCTTCAAGCAGGCCAGTGGATTTAGTGCTTTGTAAGCAAAATGACACGACAGAATGTTCTCATTTTAAACATGTACACCTTGTACTTTACCATTTCTATTACACATAATTTGAAACATTGAATGCACTGACTGTTTTAGGTTTGCATTTGTGTGTGAGTCTGTGTGTGTATGAGAGAGTAGAGTAGCAAGAAATTATGCAAAGATGATGTATTTACACAGTCTCAACAACAGGGGGCAGTCACACATCATGTCTGTAGTATGAATTGTACACCCTGCCTGTACCTTTGCTTTTTTATCCTTTGCATCTGTAAAACTGTATGAGACTGACCGTTTATTTACTCTACAAACTGCTGTGTTGCCTTAATCTTTTCTTCACATTACTGCAATGTATATATTTTTGTAATAGCCTAATCATGTAATCTATGGCAATCAAGCTTTTAAAATTTTGCATCTTAGTTAATTTCATTTTTGACCTGCACATTGTGGTAACACGCTGCACATGTATGTTCTGAGAGCTATGTTTCTAATGGCTCAAACCAGCTCCACACAACACAGCCTGTACTGTATATCTCATTTCAGCACGTGAGAAATGTTAACATTTGTCAGGAAAAGATAGAGCCTTGTTGCTATATTTAGCAGGCGTGTTGCTATTTGATCTGTTAAGGCAGCGTTGAGTTTCATGGGTTTGACACTTCTGCGGAAAATGCGTGAAATGTTTTCTCACATGCTGGGATGAATGCTGGAGTTTTATGTATTTGATATATAATCTGGGAAAAAAAGGGAATTCTTAAATATGAGTGGCCACATCCAAGACCTCATCCTCATGGTTTATTTGTGTTTCTGTAGTTTAAATATGATGTTGTATATTTTTATTTCAGTATTTATTAAAATGGAAATGGATTGATGATCGTAGCCAAGTGTTTATGTCGTTAATTTAACGAATCTTGATATGGCTGGATAATTATGTCATTAGATTTAATTAGCAGTTAAGTGTCTGTTGAATGTGAGGTCTATTTGCACAAAGTGCTGTTTTCCTTTTCTATCTGCTGTGTAAACAACAAAAGAAATATCTGACAGTTTAAAATTTAAAAGGTCCAGGATTTAAGGGGACATAATAGCAGAAATGGAATTTAATATAAGTATATTTTGGTGTATAATCACCTAAAAAATAAGATTTATCATGTTTATTTTCATTACCTTAGAACGAGCTGTTTATGTCTGCATACAGAGGGGGTCCTCATCCACTGAGTCCGCCATGTTGGCAAGGACAAACAAAACACTGGCCCTAGAACAGGCTGTTTGCATTTTCATGTCAGCAACTATAGCAGCCACTCTGCGACGAGCCAAACAGCATCAGAAAAAAAAATTTTTTAACATGAAACTGCCTTATTTAGTATGTTTACTGGTTTAAATCAACGGCTCAGTTTGTCTTTGAGAAGAAGAAATCTCTGTGGATAATTTCCCCCTCCTGAATGTCTAAGGCTGGTTGCACAATATACCTCAAGTTAAGATTTTCCTGAAAGTCCACAATAAGGCTTTCTTTAAATAAAAGCAGGTGCACAAAACACGCCTTCTCCGTCAGGTTTCCTTAAAATGTTAACTTAAGCATTTAGTTTTTCTTGTTATCTTGGTCTTATACTTAACAAATCCCTTAAAGTTAGTTAAACCATCACACAAAATACAAGCTTGAGCACAAGCACAAGCACTCGTTATCATGGAAACTGTAATATTTTACCACTGTAAAGTCTCTCAATGCAGTAAATGCCTTACCATTTTTATTCAACAAAAAAAACACCTTCTCAGGGATTCTTCGCAATACCCTTAAGTAAGTGCCTCAGCTTAGGAAAAATTAAGTCTTAAGTGTAATACTTAAGGAGAAAACTGAATCTGTTTTGTGCAAGTTTCTCCTGGATCTTAAGTTTTTAGAGAGTAAAAAAGGTGAGCAGACATCAGCAGGTGTTGGACCAGAACAGCGAAATGGAAGCTGCTTTCTTCAGTGTTTTTACTGGTTTACATGGTCCGTTTGTTTTGGGGAGGAAGTAGTCACCAGATGTAGACTGGCAGTAAGCCCTCTGCTGATTTCAGCCGGCATCTTCCTTCCTTCTGCTATTTGTGTATTACGGGACACAACAACAACCTCCGAGCTAAAAGCTTAAACGCTGAAAATGGCACATTTTGACAAAGACTTAGATTGTGCAGTAAGGCGTGCCTGCTTTGTTTTTTCAGTATACTGTCAGTAGTACTAAAAATCTATGACAAACAAAACAACCTGTGAACACACCTCAGAAAAATCCAGACCCCGTTCGCAGGACTGTGTTTTCTGACACAACCTGACGGAGGAAATTCGCCACATCATTCAAATATGGCAGCGGCATGTGTCAAAGACAGCGACTTAACCACTGTATCAATCTGTTCCACTTCTCACGAGCGTCTGTAATATCATTACAATAATGTTCTGCAATAGCCACATACAGGCCGCAGACTTTTATGAGTTTCAAGGAGTCCAGTTAGTTCCTCCAGAGCTCATCATGCGTCACTTCTAGGTCACCAATGATCAAATTATGTTTGCCTTTTTTATCATTAAAAATTTAATCACACAGTGACATCCATCCATCCATTTTCATCTGCCTATCCAGGGCCAGGTCGCAGGGGCAGCAGGCCAAGCAAAGCACCCCAGACATTCCTCTACCCAGCAACACACCCAGCAACACTTTCCAGCTCCTCCCAAGGTGTTCCAAGGCTAGATGAGATATGTAATCCCTCCAGCATGTTCTGGGTCTCCCCTGGGGCTTCCTACCAGTGGGACCTGCCTGGAACACCTCCAACGGGAGGCTCCCGAACCACCTTTTGACGTGAAGAAGTAGAGGCTCTACTCTGAGCTCCCTACTATATCTCTAAGGCTGAGCCCAGCCACCCTAGGGAGGACACTCATTTCGGCCTCCTGTATCTGATCACTACCCAGAGGTCCTGAGCATACGTTAAGGTTGGGATGTAGATGGACCAGTAAATCGAAAACTTCACCTTCCAGTGCTGATCCATCTCACAATCCATTCTAACCTCACTCGTGAACACAGTAACATAAGAACATATACACTGCAGGTCCATGTTAATAACAGTGCTTGCCTTCCCACATGCAAATGTTTCACCAAAATAAGTTCACCCCCAACACTACTTTGCAAGAGCACCGTTGCTGCATCCTCGGCTTAGTGCCACCCAAGACGACTGTGATTGGTTTAAAGAAATAAAAACAAGCCAGAGCATTTTTCCCCTATAGCAGAACGATAATCAGTTATTCCAGATCTTTCTCTAGTGATATCACACCACTGTGGAGTGAGGTTTGGCTATGTGAGGCTAGAGATTAAGAGACCTCTGCAGATAATGCACTTCTTAGTAAAAAAAAAACCCTAGAGAATGAACACTAAAGGAATCCTTACTGGGAGTTCATGATGGCACACAGGAAGAGTTGCAGCTGGTTGCAATCAGGAATGCTCCCAGCTAGTCGTCACTAAATCCCACACACTGCTGTTTTAATTTTAAGGCCTAATTCATCCCTCTTTAATATCCCTCAAGTTTCCAATTACCATTATAGCAGTGGGTTTGTTGGGATTAATCCATTCAAATCATGTTACGGACCAATTTCCCATATTGCATCTGGAGCTTTCTCTGGCAGGCAGGTGCACAATCAAACAAAGCCCAGTGGTGTAACAGGGATCAGAAATGATAAGATCTATGACGCTGAGTCCTGAGCTGAGCTGAGTGTCTGAGGGTTCAGTCTCTGGCCTCACAGTTGCTTCACCAACTTCATTAAGGCACCATGGACACCAACAGCACGCAGTGGAGTTCCCACTCACATCCTCCATCCATCCACGCCGAGGTGGTGACTGCTACACCCACCATCTTCCCCCGTGTGGGCTACAGCATACTTTCTTTCCTCATGTTCATCAACACAGTGTTAACGGTTTTTAACAATAGTCTCGTCATCACCGTGATGCTGAGGAATCCTTCTCTTCTCCAGCCAATGACCGTTTTCATCCTCAGCCTTGCGGTATCTGACCTCATGATAGGCCTGTGCGGCTCCCTGATCGTCACTATTACCAACCACCAAGGCTCTTTCTTTATCGGACACGTTGCTTGTGTGTTTCAAGGATTTGCAGTCAATTATTTTGGTAAGTGGAGTGGTGAGAGCAGTTTGTGTTTATAGACTTTTTGGGGAGCAATTTTGTTTTCTCTGTGACTGGAGGTCTGTCACTGTAAAAACACAATAAGCACAATTGTAAGGCTAAAATATCGATACTACTCTTTCACTTCACTGAATCTCAGAATGTTTTGTGACTTTGCAAACATATTCATGTTGTATGCCTCTTTTTGATGCTTTTGAAAATGTCTCTGTTTTCAGATCCTGCAAATGCCATGTCCCCTTTTTTTAAAAAACATGTTACTGTGACTTGAAATTCGTGCATAACTTCGAAAACAAACTTTAATTCAAGTTTGTTTTTTAGTAGCTTTTTACAGAGCTTCTAACAGCATCTCGTGGCTTTCTCAGTGGAGTTTGTGGAGTTGTTATGGAGTTTTTGGAGGTGTAACAACTGAACAAATTTCATATCCTGAGAAAGACCACGAGGTGTTGTTAAAATCTCCATAAAAAGTAAGTAAGTAAGTAAGTAAATGAATTTATTTCTTTTATAGGTCTGGTGTCTCTCTGCACTCTGACCCTGCTCGCCTACGAGCGTTACAACGTGGTGTGTAAACCGAGAGCTGGTCTGAAGCTGAGCATGCGGAGAAGCATTATCGGGTTGCTATTTGTCTACATCTATTGCTTGTTTTGGGCGGTGGCTCCGTTATTCGGCTGGAGCTCCTACGGACCCGAGGGGGTCCAGACCTCCTGCTCTCTGGCCTGGGAGGAGAGATCGTGGAGCAACTACAGCTACCTCATCCTCTACACAATCCTCTGCTTCATCATCCCTGTTACAGTCATCATCTACTGCTACCACAGAGTGCTCAAATCCATGAAAAAGGTGGGCTCACGATGGCTCCTGAATGTTTATTACACCTTTACACAATTAGATTTAAAATTCATATCCCCAATCCTCATCTGTTTGCAATTTACCACCTACTGACTAAAACAAGCGGGTTTTAATGGGTGTCAAATTTCCTTTCTACTCATAGCTGAACAAGAGCGTGGAGCTCCAGGGTGGGCGTTCCAGTCAGAAGGAGAATGATCATGCCATCAACATGGTCCTGGCCATGATCATAACTTTTTTTGTTTGCTGGCTGCCCTACACGGTGTTGTCAGTGGTGGTAGTCATGGATCCAGAGCTCTACATCCCTCCACTGGTTGCAACCATGCCCATGTACTTTGCCAAGACCAGTCCTGTCTATAACCCCATTATCTACTTCCTCTCCAACAAGCAGGTGAGCAGTCAAAGTGTGAAGAAAGAAAGAAAACAGAGAAAAACAGAAGCGAACTGCATGTAAAATTGATGCCCGTATGTTTTCTGAATGTGTTTTTATGTCCAACAGTTCCGTGATGCTGCACTGGAGGTGCTGTCGTGCGGCCGCTACATCCCCCACGCGCCCACCGCTGTCAGCATCAACATGCGCTCCTTGAACAGGAGGAGCCGGCTGACTTCCTTCAGCAGAAACGTCAACTCGCACAGCAAGGTGTTGCCTCTGTGACTCCTGCCAGCGAAAACAAGGAGCTGTCATGGTTGTCAGTGTTTATTGGTGCCTCGTCAAGGACGCGGACCTGAACATCTACAGGCCCATGTCTCTCAGAGAGGTCCTCACTGTGCAGCCCAGTGGGAACAGAGTCAGCTCACAGACTGATGGCTGACATTGAGGAGGTGGACAAAAAAACCTCATGAAACATAGTACTATGATACAATCCACCCCCCAAAAAGTGCTTCTTTTGTTCACTTTCTCAGATTTATAAGAGATGGGTTGATTCATCTGAAACTAGCTTGTTTGGGCATTGTATTGAATTGCATTAAATTACATGGTGTTTCTGTAGTTACTGTCCATCCCATCTGTCTAGAGCAATGAGAGTTTTCAGTAATATGGTTTTATTTCTGTGATTTATTTAGATCAATAAACTGTTACCTTTTTCATATTGGTGTTTGCAGATGTGCACTGTAGGCATGTGGGAAAACTAGCCAAAAAGAAATGAGATCTTAAAAGGACAGAAGGGTATTATGTGTAAATGAACTGTGGTAAACCTCCCTCCATTTTACAAGCGCTCACATCTCCCTGCTCACCTCTCAGTTAAAATCCAGATTTACTGAACTGCTGTATTATATTTTTTGCCTAAAACTGTTTACAGAGACATATTTTAGCGCGTTGTTTAACTGTATTACAAGAATTTGTGAACAGGAAGTGAGCACCATGATGTTTTGCTGTAGTGTACAAACAAAAAAATTGACTAGTTACTCCGATACCTATTTCTCGTCTAAAATGTTGTCAGAAACATATTTTAGCTTACCGTTTAACTGTAGAGATCGTTTGTTACTGCCCGGCCGCCATTTTGTTTCCGTATTAGATAAACGGCCAAAGAGTTTATTGGTCAGGTTTGGCGAACTGCGTTCTGGGAGTTGTAGGTTTTCTACCTCTTGAGCCTGTTCTCTGGTCTTATAGCATCAATTTTAAAAGTATTTACATCTTTCTTTTCTACTACATAGAAGAAGGTGTTACATATATATATGTGTGTGTGTATATATATATATAAAAAGACCATCTTTCCAGCAGTGAAATACTCTTTTAAATTAGTGTTTTCTGAGAAGTGTAGTTTTCATTTGTATGCATTTTAACAAGACTTGGCTGGACTGTAGTTAGAGACAAACTCTGACCCTGGAATTTTATTCTTAAATACAATGCTCTTGACCTGTTTTAATGCGGTGTGAAAAAACACATCCTCCAATCTGAAAGTCAGATAGATATTAAACACTTTGGGAGTGTTTGGTAATGCATTCTGTGGAGCATTAAATATTAATTCATATATAGTATACTGCGCAGCCCTTTGTTTATTGCAAGGCCTTTTCTGCCTTCCTCTGGAGACAAATACTCAGAGTTTATGTAAGTTATACACATATTCCCCATGTAATATTTTTATGTAAATAAATGAAATCAGTGTCAACAATAGCTGGCTCCATCATATCATCAGCACTGACAGCCAAGCCAAAAAATCCATAAGTCCTGCCTTTTGCCACCGCTCACACTTCCCAGAGGTCTGCTGCACAAAACACAGAATATTAGATTGCTGCAGTGTATGCAGGCATAAGTTCACTCATAAGCACCTGTGTGGATTGAGGATTTACTCAGTGCAATTATTTATAAGTTGCAGGGAAGCTGCAAAAGCAACATAATACGCTCTCTCTCAGATTGTGCCTAATAAAAATAGCATAATGAGTAGCCTATGAATCAATTCTGCAAAACCTGTGAAATCAAAATCATGGGAAATTTGGGTGCACTTGTTAAGTGAGCCTGTTGCACATCTCACCTAGTGGTGTTGTAAGAATGGGAATTCAGTCAGGCAGTAAAAGACTTTCACTTTGCTTGGCTGGCTTGTTCTGTGATCTGTCACTCTCTTATTTGTATTTTATTTATTTATTTATTTATTCATCACAAGACAGTTCAGAAAAAGATGACATAATGACAAAGTCTCTGAGCCTGAGTCAAAGCCAGGACGTCGTGTCTTACATGGCACACGCCTGAGCTCACGCTGAGTCACCAAAGATGAAGACCGAAAAGGCTGATATGCATCACTGAATAAAGATGAAGAAAAATTACACAATTAAAGAAACTTTTAACTGTTGAGTTGTGCTAAAAACAAGGATTGGTCATTTTTGGCTGAGGATTTAATACACACTTCAAAGTTGTTGATTTGTTCTATGTGGGATGATCATTAATTTTCTTTATTTCATTTGTTTTTTGGTTCATGTATTGTATTTGGGAGCTATGTTTTCATTATATTTATTAAACTGTGATTCAATTCAGTAACTTTTCACAATAAATATTTCCAATAATGTCCAACCTATTCTTATCTTTTCCCCAGAACAGACAAAAACATGTCTCATTTGCCTGCCTTCCACCAGAAATGATGCTTAGAGTTGATTCCAAACAGCCAACATGTTGTTTCTCATTCTGGGAGTCTTTTAGGTCCTTTTTTTTGGTGCAAACTCCAGGCAGCCTGTCGTGCTTTTTACTGCAGAGAAACTCCTCTCCGGTCGCTCTGCCATAAAGCCCAGATCAGAGGAGTGTTGCAGTGATAGTTTCTCTCATCTCCACACAGGATCCCTGGAGCTCAGCCAGAGTGACCATCGAGCTCTTGGTCACCTCTCTTAACAAGGCCCTTCTCCTGCGATTGCTCATTTTGACTGGGCAGCCAGCGTTAGGAAGAGTCATGGTTGTTCCAAAACTTCCTCCATTAAAGAATTAAATGTGCTCATGGGAACTTCAAAGCAGCAGAAATGTTTTTGTAGCCTCTCCCAGATCTCTCTACTACACTATCCTGTCTCTGAGCTCTGCAGGCAGTTCCTTCCTCCTCATTGCTTGTTTTTTGCTCTGATGCACATGTCAGCTGTTGAATTTACCACAGGTGGCGTCCAATCAAGGTGTAGAGACATCTCACAGATGATCAAGAAGAAATGGGAGGCACCTGAGCTGAATTTTAAGTGCCACATCAAAAAGTCTGTATTCTTATGTCAATATTGTGATGTTGATCTTTTTAGTAAATTACAATGTGTTAAAGTCTTTTTTGGCTTTGTCACAAAGGGGTACTGAGTGTAGACTGATGACTTAATTCATTTGTTTTAACAGCTTTAGAAGAAGGCTGCAAAATAATAAAATGTGAGGGGTCTGAGCTCTCTCTGAATGCACTGTAAGTGATTTCTGTCACTGTGAATGCACCAGTTTAGTGGTGGGTGTGCCATTGTAATGTTTTCAAATAATCATGTTATAAATACACTCACTGGCCACTTTGCTAGTACCAGGTTGGACCCCTTTGCCTTCAGAACTGCCCTAATTCTTCGGGGTATAGATTCAACAAGGTGCTGGAAACATTCCTCAGAGATTATGGTCCATGTTGACATGAGAGCATCACACAGTCCCAAAGGTGCTTTATTAGATTAAGATCTTGTGATTGTGGAGGCCAGTGGAGTACAGTGAAGTCATTGTCGTGTTCAAGAAACCAGTTTGAGATGATTTGAGCTTTGTGACATGGTGCGTTATCCTGCTGGAAGTAGCCATCAGAAGA
>JAPZEB010000023.1:22844186-22862892 GCA_029783705.1 Chaetodon striatus
TGTGGGTCATCTGATTCAATCACAAAGGAGGCTTTTGTCTTTGCCGAGATACTCACATGATTGTGTATTTCTGTCCTTGAACGATTCAGTTTGTGAGCAGGCTCAGTGAGGTCACAGGAAAACTGCTTTTGACTGTTGCCGAGTGGTACTCGTGTCCTTGGGGGAACAGGAGGGGGTGCAATGCCTCGTCTAGCTGGCAAACATGCACTGGGAAGTCTGGTTCTGAGTGGAAGAGGAGGGAGGCGGACCGGGGGAGGCACGTTTGTGCTTAGGGGGTCTGTATTCCCAGGACCTCCTCCCTCATGATCCTGGAGATGACCTGAGGGTCTGGGTTGGGATTCAGTTGCGGGTATCAGCCCAGACAAGGTGCGCTCATAAATATTGCTGTCACTATCTCCAGGAGGGACTTCAATGGACTCGTAAATGTAGTCATCCTCAGTAAGAGGCTGGGGGAGGTCAGTGGCGCTTGCATCTTGTCTCTGGATTGTTCCATATTGCCTTTGTGAAGGATCCATCACATTTTAGGAAGTGGCACAAGTCCTGTCACACTCTCAGCACGTCCTTACTTCATAGCATGGCAGAATACAGACCTGTATGGTATGAAAAACAAACAATACCAGGATTAGGAATTAATTACATGAGTGTATGAGACTTACTGCAGGCAGGGCAAGTAAGCAGTTTTCTGACTGGAGTCTTAACTGAAGCTGAGGGTTAACGCTGGACTAATAATTAACAAGCTTTCAAATCTTAACAGGAACTGTGCCGGTGCGCGCCACTCTATCCATTGCACACTGGTGAAAAGTGAAACTTAAGTCTTCAATAGCACCATAATCATTACATGAGATCACAGGAATTTAAGCTCTGTTTTGTCAAAACATCATTCAATAAAACAAATAGACATTTCTAAATACTAAGGAGCAAAGTACCTAAAAGGATTTTCACAGTTGACAAACTTTAGCTCCAAAAACAAAACTTAATTCTTTTGCAAAGTCGTCTTATCTTTTTTTTTTTTGTTGGCAACTTACCATCAAACGCTTTGTTAACTGTGTTCCTGTTAACCCATCCTGTGTCAGTGTAGTGAGTGCCTCACTAGAGCCATGCTTAGCGAGTTAGACCTGTCCTGTGCTTGAGTTGGAAAGCGTCCCATCTGTGTTTCCTCACCACTCCCACTGTCCCTCCTTCCTCCTCCTCCTCCTTCTGCTGCCCACAGCAACTTTCCCTCTGCTGGAGAAAAGACAACATTACATGTGTTCAGGGTTTATAGGTAAAGTAGTTCCAACATCACATTCACAAAATAAACCATGTTCATTCAAAGTTATTTCTTGAACCTTTCCCCCCCTACAATCTATTTACTGAAATTTTCCAAATGGAGCAGATAGTAAAGTAAGTAGTGAGTAAAATAAGAACAATACAAAACCAAGACAGGACTAAGACAAACAGTGCAAACCAAATCAGTACCCAGAACAAGACAAAGAACTAAACAAAATAGTAATAAGATTAAAATATAAAAACATGCAGAAAAGTGTGTATAATGATAAAAATAATGTAAAATACTAAAATATATTATAATGGTTGTTGGTCAGATGACTGCCTGTCACATCACAATTTAATGTCTCTAAAATACATGATCAATCATTGAGGAATATCTGGAAAGTCCAGCTCTCATAGACTCGAAAAAAGGATTCTTTCCAATTTAACACAATTAAGGACTTCCCTTATCCATTGAGTGTGTGAAGGAGGTATTGAAGACTTCCACTTGAGAGCAGTACTGTAGGTGGAGTTACACCAAACTATGCAATCACAGCATTGGGTTCAACAGATTTTCCAGTAACTCTTGACAGTGATCTAGAGATTTTCTCCCCAGTACGTCTGTAAGGCAGGACAAGACGACAACTTGTACTAGTTTGCTGGTGGTTGGCTACACCTGTCACAAGCCAGGTTCACATTTTTACAGATCTTAGAGAGCCTAACCTCTGTGAAATGAGCGCGGTGTACTACTTTAGTAATTTCTTTGACCTTAAAGAAACAGTGTGTAAGATTTAGGGGGATTTAGTGGCATCTAGTGGTGAGGATTGTAAACTGCATCTAGCCTAAAATTCCCCAGGTCAGACTTCCTTCATTGTGCTCATTGTTCAGGAGGTTTTTACTGTAAGTCAGATTATCTGCAGAGGTCTCTTCCTCTTCAGAACAAACTGGTGTGGTGATTCAAACAAGTAAAAACACTGAACAAAGCAGTCTGACGTATAAAAACCAGTGTTTTTCTGAAACTGCTCATTGTGGAGGGGCTGTCGTGAATGCGTGAATAGTTTTTGGTTTGTCTGTTTGCAGCATGGTGATCTCTGTGGATGAGGACCTTCGGCATATGTAAATGTAAACAGCTCCATTTCTGCCAATATATTCCCCTAAATCCTACACACCGGACCTTTAAAGCAATAACCGAACATATCACTAAACCATTGTGCAGTTATTACTCCTACTGGGAAACTTAAATGTATTTGTGCTAACATGTTTTTTAAACAGTAACAACTTGTAATGTGTTTAATAAGCACATATATGCAGTTCAACTAAACCGACAGCCTACATCACATCCACTCCTCATGAAGGAATGTCATTGGGCAGGTTGAGGTATGTGAGCACTGCATTTCTTCTGTGAAGGGAAATGAAAGCAACAAGAAGGAAACGCGTGTTCCCGTATTCTACACATGATACATACTGTGAGGTAAGATGAAATCATTTGTTTGTTTTTTTAGCTAAGGAATGTTTTGGATGCTGTATAAGTTTCATTTCATTCATTAATTATTTGCACTGGGTCATTTGAAATCTGATTCTTGGATCATAAATCTCTTGGTAAACTGTGGCTACTGTTTGACTCTCTGTAGCAATGAAGATGAGTCTTCCCAGGGTTGAGTAAGCCCAACGTGGCCTTTCAGTGGGAATGACAGCAGCGGCACCCCACTGAATGTGTCACAGAGGTGTCAGCTGAGGTGCACAAAGCAGAGTGGTGTACTATATGAGGGAGATCGGGCGGAAGAAATGCATTTCAACCACACAACTCCCCACATTTCACCCCCAAACCCCAAACCTGGATTCCCTGGTTACTATTTACTCATTCCCATTGTGGTACTCATACTGATTGGATGTGTGGTGGCGATGGTAAGAATAGTTCTGCATGTTTAATTCCACGTGACTGCATCATAAGTTGATCTTTAAGTTTTTATTTTAATGTTTCTCTTCAGGTTTATTATATCAGGAGGAAGTCAAGGTTAGTTGGTTTCTGTGGTTTAAGCATCACTTTCAGATCAGTTTGGTATATTTTATGTTTTGTCACCATTTTTTCGTTTGTACGTTTTACCTCAGATTAGATGAGCTGCGCCACAGGCTGATTCCTCTGTACAGCTACGACCCCACAGAGGATCAAGAAGAGTGGGAGGAATCTGCCAGGGAAGATGAGGAGGAGCTGACTGTGAGCAAATTGCTAAAACTATATTAGTCATATACCTCCATTTTCTCTCATATCGTGAAAACTTCAACTTATCCAGAATTTATCTCTTATTTTCAGGAACCTTTGTACAAGGAGGGAAAGCTCGCCTTTTCATCTGTTTATGGAACGTGAGGAGAAAATCAAGAAAGAAGAACGTGTCCAATTGGAGCATGATTTCCTCTTTTATATTTTGTATTGCAGATGCTTTACAAACAGAGACTGGCCACTTCATGAGATTTAAAAACGTTTGGGTGACATTCAACAGCTCTGAGCACCACATCCCCTCATGGTATGTTCTGTGCAGAGCAGCAGGTGGCACTACAATCCTGTCTTTTAGATCTGTAGAGTTTAGATTTTGTTGTTTGTGAAGACTGTGCAAAGTACCTTGAACGATTAGCCAAGATGCTATTTTTGGGCAATAAACTGAAGGCTAAAATCTGTTTGTTTTGTGTTTGTATTTCCTAAATTATTTATGGAGGGTTTTTGTTCATCGCTATGACACGCTTAAAAAACTGGGATCCACTTGAACTTCATCAGATTAGTAAGACCCCAAACTCCATCGGAATGACTGTGTTAAACTAAAGGAAAATATGTATTCACAGAAGATAGATTTTACTTGCATAATTATGATTCTCTAAAGTGTACCTGTGTAAAACTCTTTTGAACAACTTGGAAGCTTAGTGCTTGAACCTGGAGAGAGGTTTGGTATTTAAGTTTAGGCTGTGATAACTTTTGTGTTAAACATTGAAATATGTGAGGAGACAGGTGAGTAGTGTTTAAAGTTTCAGAAATGTGTCTCTTTTGGTACAATGCACTATGGTTTGGGATGTTTAGTAAATTGGCTCAGTTATAGTATGTAAGAGATTAAGAAAAATTGTAATCTGACCACAAGTTGTGCTGGAAATATTTGCTTTTGTTGCATAATGTTTTGAGTGTTAGAGCATTTTGCAAACAAAATCTGTCACTTTAGCCAGCGACTTTCAGTTTGGGCCTGTGTGTGAAAATGTGACTTCTGCATGGACAAATGTGTTTGAGCACATGAGACAAACTGTAAGCCTAGAGAGCTTCAAATACACACCTGTTTCTGCTTGGTAATCAGAGGGTTTGCTTATGTCTGGAGGTTCCTCAGGTCGACGCTTCTTCAATTGCTCTGGGGTTTTTTTTACATACAGGAAGATGGGATCACAAAGAAAGAGCAGGTGAACTTACATCTAAACAAAATAATTCAAACCTTTAACTGATGATTGTAACTAACTGTATGTGTGTGTGTGTGGATTTACATCAGTCTGGATGTCCTTCTGTTGGGACCACACTGGTTCCTGACCTCCATCCTGTTGGCCACAGCTCTGGCTCTGCCTGCTCTGAGCCTCGACGGCCTGCTGTGTCACTACTGTCCTCTGCAGCACAAAGGCAAGTCCTGCCCAAACCTCACCAGCCAGTGTCTGCCTAATCAGCGCTGCGCCAGCTCGAGAGGACACTACGGCTCCCTGCACATCCTGTCTGCTCAGGGTTGCGTGGACACTGAACTCTGTGGCTCTTATGAAATCATCTCTTATCGAGGAGTCAAGTTCAACATCAGCCACACCTGCTGCTGCAAAGACAAATGTAACAGCCGTCCAAAGTCTGACACCAATCTGAAGACGCTGCTGGGGATGATGACAGACAAAATAGATCACAATCATATAAATGATGTTCTTAGAGAGGAGTCATTGGATTCATGTGCAAACTACACATCATCAACATTACCTGCGACTGCATCATAAGTGCTTGGAGAAGGCTGGGGAGAGGCCTGTTGGCCATAGGTACTCACCCAAGTCTCCAAAAGGACACTAACATTTAATCAAATGTATGTGATTATTAGTATTTACCTAAATGAGAAACAAAATGCATTAGTGTTTTGTATGATTACATTTTAGCTCCAGAGAGAAAAGGTGGAGCTGTCAGCCATCCTCCTGGTGTAACAAAGTAAATGCTGACATTATCACTGTGGTTATTGATGAATGCAGCATAATTAAAGCACCCTGATTAATCTTCCCACTTGCTGTGGTTCCTTTGTGTGCATTTTTAAAGCAGGTGTGCTGGGTGGGGAGGTGTGGCCTGCGAGGGAGATCTGGAGTCAGTGGTGACAGTAGAGTTCAACAGGAGAAGCTCAGAAAAGTTTTGACTGTAGAATTAAAATCTTTAAAAATGTGCAGGTGAGTCTTCATTATGCTGTTTTAACTGACATTGTTTCTGCTGTCACTTTCTGCCTTTTGAAGCTTTGAGTTTTATCCAAATGTGATAATCAGTGGAGATCATTGACACCTGCGTGCAAGAATGATGGCTTGAATACTTCTAAAGGTAACTTGCTGAATTTCTTTGGCTTCAGTGGTGGTCTTGGAAAAAAAGGAAACATGAAAGAGAATGATGACAAGTCAAAGTCAATATATTAATCATGTGGAGTTGTGCAGAGCCTACGAAAACAGCATTTTTTATGACTCTGGAGGAGCTTTGTCAAATCTGAGATAATTACTAAAGCGATATGACTTAATTTTGGCTCTGACATCCCAAATGTTTAACAGAAAGTCTGCAAACTGGGGAAATGGAATAAGTAATATGGGCATTTACCAGGCTAAAAAAGGTCTGGATGAGTTGCATTATGGGAAGTGTAGGACCCAGTGTTTTTGGAACTTGACACATACAGTATTTTAAATCTCTTAGTGCCCTAACCTTGTAGAAGTGCAGCATGAAACTGCTAGTTTCTAGTTCGTAGCACAAAAAGTTGCTCCTTGTGACGATAGTTTAAGAAACTATGTTTTCTAACAATTTCCCCCATTACAGTTACGACCAGATCCTGATGAGGATACATTATTCACAAAGCATCTAAACCCTTAAGATAGCTCCTAAGGTGATAAACTGTTAGGAGTAGGGAGGAGGGCTTTTAAGAGGCTTAAGAGTTTTTAGGCAGAGGAGAAAATAGGAAGACAAAGAGGTAACGCTGAATGACAGTGAGTTAATGAAACGTTACAGATTAAATTGTGCAGGGATAATGTTTGTGGTTGATCTCATTGGATAAGCGCTCACGTCTCCCACTTAACGCAATTATGCCAGAAATTGAAGTGATCACAACACTAAGATAATTAGCAGCTAGAAAAATGCAACAGTGCAGCAGCGATGACTTCAGTCTGTCTCAACCTTCCATCAGCGGAGTGATCACAGTCTGTGATTTCACAGTCTCATATTGTGTCCCAGTTCACGTCATTTCCACTGGGTGTCCATACCTTTTTATGATCAACCAATTGCATTGTTTAGAAGACTATCATACCTAGCAATGGGTCAACCACACCTCCTTACTCAGGTTGAAGACTGCCACTGTGACAATCCTACTACATTACTCCCGAGCTAAGACTCCTTGCCAGAAATGTTTAGGCTAAGTTAGGAGCTCTCTGAGAATGTTTGTGCGTACGGCCCCTGGTGTTACTTTGAGTTGAGATTTTTATGTTTTATAGCAACAATATGTGGTCATTAAAATACAAAACGCCTCTCCTCAACTTGCAGGCCAAACATGTTGCAGCTTGTGCACGTTGCTGTGCTGTGGTTGTACCTTCTGCTCCCCTCGCTGCTCTGTGACAACCTGCTCTGCTACTACAGCCGCATCAAGGAGAAGGTGAAGACACCTGAGTTCACTGTGACAGAGTGCCCTACTGACGAGGTGTGTTATAAAGCAGATGGTCGCTATGGCAACTACAGCGCCCTGTCGGCCAGGGGCTGCAAGCCGAAACGGGAATGCAGTCAGGAGTACAGCATCCGCTTCAAAGGAACCGTCTACACCATGAGCTACGCCTGCTGTGATACGCCATACTGTAACTCCTGCCCGGGGGTTGCAGCCAAATCCCTCTACATCACCATTACACTTCTGACTGTAGCTGTGATGGCTGGCAGCTTGTGACTAAAGACACCTGATGCGCTATGTTCACTACAATCTTTAGAGGTTCATCTCAAAGGGGAGGATACTTGTGAGTGAGCCGTGCTCTGTAGCCTCAGCATGGAGTAATGCAGACGGTCTGCAGAACTATGTGGTGAATACCCAGTCTGAAGACACTGAGGTGTGCACCATGCTAATGGCAGAGATTTCAACATGTTCTTTTACAATATCTTGGTAACAAAAATCTGTTTTTATAAATGTTTTAATATCTACAAATAAATATTTAAATAAGAAATTATACTCTGTGCTTTTTTTTGGGGATATTTTCAGGCATTTCTCTTTCTCACACAAACACACACACACACACACCAGACAAGGCTGGTTTAGTTTGAGTCCCACATACACCATCCTGTGGCTGTAAACAGCAACAAATGTGCATTATTTGTGGCTGCAAATAGTCCCCCCAAAAAATGTAGTGAAATGATGTACATCTTTGGCGGGATCGGATGGGAATGTGCTTTGTGCTGAGTGCCTCAGACAGGGAGGGCAAGTATTGAGAAACGCACCAAATCATTGACTACGTTTAGATGCACACTAATATTTCACTGTTATTCTGAATATGACAACATTCTGAATTCCATTTGGATATTCTGAATTAGGCTTTTCTCCTAATGAGGCTTTTTCTGATTAAGAAATGTAGGATATGCCAGTATTTTGTCAAAACTCTTGGGACCAAACTCTTAGCCATGAAGCTCTAGTGAAAATTCAGTCAGGAAGACAATACTTTTCATGCTCTGGCTGCAAGTTTTCTTTCTCACCCTGCCATTCACTCCTTGCACACATGCTCACTCACTATCTTCAGGTGACATTGTCTGGGTGGGTCAATTGAGTCAACCAATAGTGACAGTGACACACCTTCTCTGTCAGCCTATCATCTAACTGCTCCTCATTTTAAATATGGCTCTTTCTCTGCTTTAGTTCTTCCTTGCTGCAGTCATGTGTGCCCTCCACCTCCCCATCACCACCCAGTCCTTACAGATTCATCAGCCTCCTACACCTTAGCAGCCATCAGCCTCAGAGTCAGCAGCCACCACCACCACCACCAGTGTCTGAACTTCATGGGGGAATTTATCCTGCTGCTGCTCAGATGTCCCTAGATCACAAAATATCTCCCCGTGGTGTCCAAGTGCCAAAGACTTCTGTTCAGCACAAATCATCTTGTTAATCTGTACACTCATATTCTGTATTAAATATTATCTTTACTTCATTCTTCGGTCTCTCCTGATTGAACTACAGCGAGGCAAAATACCAAATGGACAAAGCTCGTTCTAAAACAAAGAGAGTGAATCTGGAGTTGGCTTTCACTTTTTACTTTTGCTGGCAACACTGTCATCACCGACAGTTCCTGTGGAGTATACCTTTAACAGTCCTCTATGCAAGCTCCTAACCTCAACAGCACCGACTAACTCTTCTTTCACATAGCCAAAGCTCTCAACATGGCCTGACTTGTGGAAATTTTCACCTGTTTTCACACTCTTTCTCTAGTTCTGGATGAAATGAGTGAGTGAAATGTTCCAAGGTCATGGCCATGTTGGTGTTGGCGAGAGTTCACTCAGTGCTTTCACACAAAACTAAATGGTACTATGACAAACCTGCAACAAACTGTGACTTTCTTGACTTGCAGAATTATGTTTTTAAAACTTACAAACATCATATGTGTAAATCATGGCACAATTAAAACAGAATCAAAAGACTATTTATTGGAGACACCGTACAGAGTGGGACTTTGCCTCTTTATCTGCATAACCGTTTAAATGCACACAAGTCCATACAACAGTAGATTAACCTTGTTCATACCGATGATCAGCACTGATTCTCAGTTCAGTAGCAATTTGCCGTTTCGTAGCTGGTTCAAACTGGTTCGTTCAGCCCAGTAAAGCTCGACTATACAGACACTGTTAGGGTTAATGGCTCAGCAGCCAACTACGTGAGACAAAGTAATCGTATTATGGATGTTTCTGTGGCTTTGTGGTCTTTTAACAGGCTTTAGATGAGAAACCAGCATTCAGAAACCAGTGAGGGGAGCTCCACTGCTGAAAGCTACTGATTTGTTTGTGACAATAGTGATTCAGTTGAGTCAGACCAGTCTGAAGATTCTGTGTTTAAGATTTGCTCGTGCACGTACCAAACACCTCCACCACTTACAAGCCTGACAAACTAAATACTTAGCTGCATTTAGATTTTCTGTTGTCACACAGAGAAGTGATTATCACTCATGAAATAATTAGGAAACAAACCCTGATTTCTCCAAGGCAAAAACCTCCAAATTATAGCCACAAATCATTCGAACACAACCTGCATGTTCATGAATAGCCCTCTGCAGATACTTCAGGCCACGGGCAGCAGAAGAAAAAGAGGGGAGTGCAAATAAATGATTCACAGCATGTATGTTTTCCTTGTCTTCCAAACATCCCTCTATGTGCTGCGGAGGACTAGCTATCCACGGGATTGCAGGTGGGTGAGATGAATGATCGAGACCCTAATGCGCAAATGACCTGAGAAGACCATTACCTCCTGAGAGTAAGATGAATGCAGGTAGGAAAGGACATCAGCATTGCTCAGTGGCTGTGACAGCCGCGCGTCTCTCAAGTGAGGCAGGGTAATGTGAATGTATCGCTACACGGGAGGTTGACTATTTCATAAATGAAGTTGTCTAATGCCCACGGCCGTCTGCTTGAGTCATTAGCCTCAGGTTTCCATCACGTTGGGCCCAACAGCCTGGGCTTTTACAGAGCTTGGGAGGAAAGATGTAAAAGTGGACATTTTAATATCACGCTTGATGGGACTTCATGTACAACAGTTTGCTTTCAAGTTGAGTAATCTCACACAGATGTCATTAGTTTTACAGTTCATTACAGGTCAAGTCATTTTCCTATGTAATCACCGACGAAGCCTGACAGCAGGTGTCAATTATAGATTCCGGATGTACTGTTGAAAGCCTATTAAGAGATCCACATAAAAAAATGCAGGAAAGCTTTCTCTCACATAAATGTGGCTGCTCACATGTGTTTTATTCAAATGGGAGGAGTGGCGAGATGCTGCTGGATGGGAAAATAAGTCGGAACAGTCATCTGTGGAATATATTGCGGTCCTTTCAGTTGAAAGCAAAGCATAGTGGTTAGCAGGTGAAAAAAAAAAGAAACAGAAAGGAGCAAGCGCACTCTGTAGAGAAACACTAACAGTGATGGATTGTTCATAAGGGGGAAGCTGAGATACACAAAGCTCTGCCTCCTGGATGACGGCAGAGGTAGGAATTAGAAGCAACGAGAGATTAAAGTAATGTTCCTGCTTTGTTCTTGTTGTCTCTGACTACCAGGTACCCACGTTTGCTACCCCGAGCTGACATGGGTGAGACACGAAGATGGATGGCCAGATCCTTATCCACCCTGCAGAGGAGGAAGAGGAGTGTCGGAATGACTGAGTATCAATTCCCCAGTTCCACCCACCTGAAACCATACTGCGCTCGCACTCGCGCCGGTCTTAAAAACAGCGCATTCTGTAGAATTGTCCTACAGTGAGATGACAGCATTGCAGATGAAGCCCGGCGCGGCGAGAGGGAGTGAAACTGGGGGTTCGCCTGAGACGGTGTGGGAGAAATGTCAGACTAAAAGGAATATTTGAATTCCAGAAGCGGGGGATGAATGTCCCCGCCCGGCTCGGATAATAGACCAATCAAACATTCATGAGTCCCTGTATCAACCTGCGTGGCAGAGTTTGTGCGGTTGACCTTAAAAGCGGTGCGGTATTCCATCAGGGGGTGCTCTGAGACAGATTTCTGTACATGACCTCACTGCCTCACAGCAAGAGCCGGACACCCAAAAACACGGACACACACAGGAACGCACACTTACACAAGCAGTCACGAGAACATGCACTTGTTTGTTTGTGTGTGTGTGTGTGTATGTGTGTGTGAAAAGGCCTTTAATTTGACATCTAGTTAAACCAATCCCCCTTCCTAAAAAAGCAATCTTGTTCCTTGATTGTCTTCCAGAACCCTGTGTCTGAAATCTGACTGCCATCTGGTTAGTGGGAAGCGAAAGGAGAAAAAAAAAAAAAAGATATCTGGATGACTTAACAAACACGTCATTTGTTTATTTCTCTTCTCAGAGGCAGGGCGGGACTTTTTTTCTAAAATCAAACAGAATGAAATGCAATCTTTTCAGATAAAATGAGCCGAAATTGTGAAAATCTCACTCGTTCTGATCATTTGCACCGCTGCGTCTGCCGCACAGAAATAAACCAACCTATCAAAGAGTTTGGGGGGTTGGCAGGAGAAAGGCAACACTTACATAAAACCCCCTTTTAAGTGATCACAGGCTTACGTTTCTGATGTAATCATAGAGGTCTAAAGTAAGTCCTGCTGTCCCACCGACACACACGCCAGTTGAGATCACCGCCAACGGCTTAGCAGTGCTGACAATTAGGATCCAAGGAGGATTGTGGCAGATCTTTCAGCTGAGAGCGCTTTGTCACCAGCGTTAAAATCCAATCATCCACTGGCACCTCTGTCATGGCACTTTTAGCTTCCACTTCCTGGGTTTTACCGTGAAACTAACTCGCCTGCTGCAGAAGAGACTGTAGTAAAGTGCGATAATAAAAGAAAAAGGGAATGAATGGCCTCTCAGCTTTTGATTCCACTGACGTGAGCAATGAAGGTCAAAGTGTTCAGATGAAGAAAACCCTGCGATAAAGATACTGGAGCTGCTGAAGTGTGTGCCGCCATTCCATTAAATCCGTCATGGTAAAGACATTGAATCTCATCAAACTGCACTTTGATCTCCTCCACTTTGATATTTCAGTGAGAAGCAAAGGAATGAAACTAATTTGATTAATACATTAAGCATTTTGATTCGTCAGCTGATTAGAATCAAGATAAATTAAGCACACTGCCCTATCTCATGCATCATCTCTATCCGTTGTTTCATGCCAATAATTGCTGAGGGGCCTGCAATCTGATAATCTGAATCTCAAATTAATTTCAATCTCACCTTCCTCCATGAGATTGGTTTAAAATTCACATCTCGCTCTGCGTTTGTTTCTTATTATCTGCAAGCAAGGGAAATCGCCCTGAGGCACATTCATTGGACTCGCTGGCATCTGTTGTGCGAGTTGAGTCTCGGTGAACTCACTATGAAATGCTCTTTGAGATGCTAAAACAAGACATTAATTTGAAAAAGCACTTTATGGTGGAAAAAAACATGTCAAGGTCAACCACTTTTAGTCTGACACAGAATTAACATTTTTTATCATTTCAAAAAGATGAGGTTGGTAAATTCCAAACATGCTCTCTGCATTGAGTGTCATCATGCCTTTGATAATTCGGTGAATGCATGATTTCCTGTTTGACCTTCACCAACCGTCCCATCGCACACCGGGCTCCCTATCAGTGCTTCCTGAGGTAATTCGCTCGCTCAGTTTCACAGTTCAATGGCTTCTACAGCACAGACAAGCCCTCCAAACCTGTGAGACCAAAACCTGTCAATTATCCTGAAACTCCGATACTGTCACTGACTGTACCAATCAAAAGTTGATAATGACAGAGGGAGGCATTGAAACCGTGTGGGGACACTGGGAGAGTGGCAAGGTCGGGAAGTATCGGATATCCTTAAAGTGGTGACATGTCCTGCAGGCGTGATGTGAAATGTAAAGCCACAGCAGAGGATCAAAGAGTGTCACGGTGGACACAACATTAAAATGTTATCCGAGGACTTGACATGGAAGTGATGAAGCCTTACACTGACCAACCGAGAAAGGCTCCATTTTTTACGAGTCATGACAAGGAGCAAATGGAGCAATGCTCCATGACAATACGGTTCTCTGTTCCTTCACCACAAGGCTGAAAGAGCACAATATTCATCCTTGCTGACAGTTAAATAATAGATGTACCAAAAAAAATGTAATTTTCCTCCTGAACTCCATCATGCTCATACAACTATGAATTCAGAATCTCGAGAAAATGGATTGCGCTGCCTGCATGTCACAGAGGCATACTAACATGAGCGACAAGACGATATAAATTTTCTGGGGTGTATTTGTGAAGACCGCAAGATTTATGTAGTACTGCAGGAGAGGTCTTGAGGGTGGTTATGTCATATTAAGAGCTCTCATAAAAAATGTAGTGTGTAAAAACAAGAAAGGAAAGGCTGTATGATCGTTCTCTTCTGTGCCAATAGGCATTGTGAATCTGACCACAGAGAAGAGGAATGCAGCAAACAGCAGATTGCTGCATTCACAGATAAACAAGGGTAAGTGAAGCTAGTTGAACAAAGGAAAACTCTGGTGTACCATAAATCTATATTATTGATGAAGCAAATGTAAATCTGTATTGTGTTTTGGTCAGCGTGTTAAAATATTAAGCACATTCTCTAGTTATCTATCTCCAGCATGAGCAGACTGTAAAATAAAAAACCCTTGCAATGCCAGAGAGACTGGCAGCATCACTGGTGGCTATCACCCTGCAGGAGTTTCTCAATGCAGTGGCACTGCTACAGTGCGCACCACTGCAATGCAATCCTCGGGGACATACACTACACAAGGTTTCAAGAATCAGAGGTACAATAAATGAACATGATCTCCAACATGATCCCTAAACACCACGTATCATTCCTGATGTTCTGCACTGCATCTCTGGCTGCAGCCTGGGAGCACAACATCCAAAATGCTGCCTCTCTTGGGTCTGGACACCAAAGACTGATGGGATTAAGAGTGTGTGGGCTGATAGGACTCTGCTCTGATGCTATCCCTCAGATATACATCATTATAGAGGGGGGAATCCCACAGGCGCTGGGATTAGCCTGCTAGATTTTCACTGCAGGTGATAAGGGAAAGAAGGAGAGGCTGGCAGAACTACACAACATAATGGGGAGATGGGAAAGCAGAGATAGGAGGGAGCCGGAGGACCGCACTGGCTGGTGTAATACGTGCGGTAGGAAAAACAGAGCACTCAAGTATGAGTAACTGCGAACAATAGCTACAGGGAAGGACAACTTTGAGATAGGTGAACAACGCCAACTGTGGGCAAAAATGCACAGACTACATTGCTCTGACTGGATGTTGAAATGTGGTAAAATGAAGTGCGGAGCAGATGTGAGAGATTGTTTTCAGTGCTTTCCACAATCCAGCCGAGAATGAGTCTCTGCAGATTTGTGCGAGAGCTGAAGGTTAGCACGCGAAGTTCAAGGAAACAGCCATAGCACATATGGCTACATGCCAGTCGGTGTTAATACATTGTAAATGAAGACTTTGTGATGCAGCGGTGTCAATGTGGCTTTGATCCTCCAGCTGAAGGTTCAGCATGGAGTCTCAGGAACTACACAGAACCAATAAAGGCCAGAGAAATTCCTCTCTTTTTAGCCATGCAGACACAGATAAACCATATAGAATAATCCCCCACGTATAGCTCTGGCAAAGGCACCTCATCTCTCTCTCCCTCACATATCAAACATGTATTCCCTCAGCCCTCCAAATCCCAGCTTAACCCTCACCCCGCGAAACCAGGCGGCTAGTTATCACAGCGGCTTTGACATTAGCATGCACGCCCTCTCTCATTTGGGAGATCTTCTTAAGAGTCAGGGATGATAAAAAGCTTTCCTCTCTACCGCTCTTCCATTCCTGACTTTGACTCACCCTTCCTCTGCCTGGACCTGCCTGCCTCTAACTATGAGATGAAGATGAAACGCTTCATTCTTTCTTTTTCTCCTCCTTTTCTATTATCATGCAGTGCTAGCACAGCCCCTGCTTGACATTTTTCTTTTCTTCTGCTCTTCTCCAGTCTCTCAGTCTACACCTGCTGACACTTGAGAAACAACTGCTGTCCTATGCAAAAAAGAAGCCCCATTCCACTGCGATTATGTGCCAAGTCACCTCTACTACAGCTCCTCATCGTCATGATTACCACCAATTCCTTGTGGCAATTTCTTTTAATTACAAGATGAATGGCTGTTCTGTATTAATAGAAGTTTTATGAGGGTTAAGTATCCACATGGACCCATAAAAATAGCATGCTATCCTGCAAACAGCATATGGGAGAGTAGTAATGTGTGTGTGTCAGGGGGAGGTCTGGATGATGCAAGTCCTCAATCAGCCAGGAGGACATGATGAAACCAAGGTAAACTGGCTCAAACGCTGCAAACAGCCTAATTTGTCATTCCATGTTTAGATATCTGCCCACCCTCCTTACATTGCTTTAGAAAGCCAGAGGCTAAAAATATCTTCCCACATCGTCAGTATAATACTTTGATAATGCAATTACACTGCCTGGTGGCTGAATGAGGAGGGCAAAGGAACATGAAAGAAGGGTTGGAAGCATGAAGGGGCGCCAGAGCTATGGATTATGAGAGAACGTGATAATAAAATGAAATCATCAGACACTCAAGCGATTATGCTAATGAACTCATTCTGTATTCATCATAGGTTAATCGGCGTGCGGGCGAGAGGGTGGTGGCATTTTCTTGAACACACCAAGCTTTGATCGAGCAGGCGACGAGTTGTCTCGCCTATTGTGTGTGACGGTCCGACGTGGAGTTAACGCTACAGTATGTAACTTTAATTTAAAAAAATAACTTTGTCATATTTGATGAAACCGTCACGGTACCCTGACAGTAGTGCATGTGGCTGTGAAAAACATCATGTTCCTCTGGCTGCTCCTTACGGCATTTGGAAGACTCCACTAAGCCTGAACGAAAACAACCAATCAGAGCCAGGAGGAGTCTCTGACACAGTGTCATCACTGCTCGTGCACACTCTATACAGTCCTCCCCACCTTCAGGAGGAGCTTTGCAAACACAATGCCTCAGAAACAACCACCAGCAATGAAAAAACAGCCCATCCCTCCTTCGCCAACAACAGCGTACACGGCAAAGTAAACAGAGGAAGAGCGATGATGAAAAACAACCTAAGAAGAGAGTTAAATTAAGCTGGAGCTGGCATCGTTTTTGAAGCCTTTAAGGTTCTGTAGCTCTCTCTACATCTGAGAAGCTGCTCCAGTGTTTACTTCTGCTTTATCTCAGGCCTGGTTTAAATCTTTCTTTTCAGCTTGCTTTTCATTGTCATTATTCTTCTGTTTACTTGTCTTTGCTGGGTACGCTGTTGTTGGCAGTGCAGTATGTGCACGGGAAGTGATTGACATGCTTAAGAAACCCACCCTCCTCTGATTGGTTGTTTTCATTTAGGCATGGGGAATTCTTAAAAATGTGGTCAGGTGCACTATCAGTAGTCCTCTGTCTCATGTACTACTGTCAGGACATAGTGAACAAAGCCAACACTTAAGTTCCAAAAACTGCTTTGAAATGACCACTTGAGGCTGGATCCAGAAGCCTCTCAATCCCCATAGAGCCCCCATGTTAAAATGCCAAACATAGGAGCAGAAATAAACATGTTTACTACCTGGTACAAAAAGACAAAACATTTCTAGTCTCTATAGCTACATTCACAACAACTGTACAGGGGGTGAATTTTTACGTAACGCGCACGTTTAAATTACATTAAGGCTTAAAATGACACATAATCAAGGGTGGACTGCTTTGAGTCTCCTCGGCGTCTCAGTCAGGTCCACCCCTTGCTTCACAGCTCCAGCCTTTTACCCAAATATGGTCACTTCTGGCTTCAAAAAACCAAGATGGCGACAGCCATAATGCCCATGGATGTATAAACAGACCTGGATTCAGCACTGGAGTCGGAGCGTGTTCATTCCTATGAAAGTTGCTCAGTAGTACATGAAGTATAAAGTACTGTCGGGTACAAAATTACCCAGATGATCGGCACTGCTTCTGCACCGTGCCGCCCATACAGCACGTAAACTAGAGACTTACAGCAGATGAGCATGGCAGAGCATAGCCGAGTGCTTTCTGCCAGCCAAGCAGGCCACCTCCTTTATAGCGCTCTGTTAACTTAAAGGGGGGATAATATAATTCAATTATGTGGCTTTACTAGACATTTTTCAATTGTTATCGGACCAATTAGATAAAATTCCGATAAAACAAGTCAATGAGTGGGGGTTGTGCTGCCTAAAAAATGTATCCACTGATCTACAGATGTGTCTTCGCCATAAGTCATTGGGAGAAAGTTTGGACCACAGGGCATCATGTGATGATGTAATTACACTGTTTGGCCACTATGAAAATTGGCTTCAAAGACCAGTGCACTTCCTGGAGGGCTGGTAATACTGAACTCAACTCCACAAACCAGTGGGTGACATCACAGAAGCTACATCCATTATTTCTAAAGTCTATGCTTTAAAGGTGAAAATGCTGATTTTTAAATTTAGAGATGTCCAATAAAAAAAATGAAGCAATAATATCAAGGGGTGTAAATCCAAAGTTTCATCACAACACACTATCGATTCTTTGAACAATGATATGAAATTTGCTGATATCAATACGTTTTTGATTGGAATGAATTCAATTCAGCGGCCTGCGATCGATATGAGACAATATCAGCAAATATCCTTATTGTCTTTTCTTGGCTGCTTGCCATAGTTTGCCTGGCGCTGAGCCACTGGCACCGTTTGAATGTTGAGGGAGGAGGTGACACAGACGTGCCATTGGAACATCAAAATAAAGGTGCATCTAAAAGATGAAGATATGCATCAGTGTTTTCCCTTTGCATCTATGATTTTGGATTATTGGTCAATATATCAGTCCAGATAAATGTATCTTTACACCCCTGTTAGTAACAGTAGTAGCATTAGTAATATCTGTGATGATATTATTAGTTGTATTGTTGTTGTTCTGCAGTGTGAAATTCCTCCTCACAAGGACACAGTGTACCAAACGGGCCTCTCACTGTCTCATACTGTACATAAGAACCTATGCAAATGGATAACTAGAATTGACTCAATGAGATTTCAAAGTGACCCCTGTGACCTTTGTTTTGCGGTCAGGTGATGGAGAAGAGGAAAAACGTGAAAGGTCTTTCGGATTAGTGCCTGTGTGTTGGAAAGGGGAACTGGTCCAGGAGCCTCATCACACTGACAGCAGATTAGTGCTCCGCGGCGCCAGAGCAGACGGTGCAAGATTAACTTTGATGTGCGATTCCACACAGAGCAGCCGCTGGATATCAGCTCCCTCCACCAAATGGCCCCTTAACTCTGAGTTTGCAGCGTGTGCATTCGTGAGCTACAGTATCTAAAAATCTGCTTTTTTAATGGCAGGGAACAGAGTCACCAGATTTTGGGCTCAGTGAATTTGTGCTCTTGGTAATAATACACAGACTGGAAGGAAACACTTACGTGGTGTTTAATTTAAATGTGCCAGTTTGAGCTA
>JAPZEB010000023.1:22873903-22894187 GCA_029783705.1 Chaetodon striatus
CTGTTCTGTACACACGACATCTACTGTATGTATGTCTATCATGGAAGAGGGATCCCTCCTCAGTTGCTCTTCCTGAGGTTTCTACCATTTTTTCCTTATCCGCTGTGAAGGTCCAAAGGACAGAGGGATGGCGTATGCTGTAAAGCCCTCTGAGGCAAATTGTGATTTGTGACATTGGGCTTTGTAAATAAAATTGAATAAAAATTTAGTTGAATATATAGTATTTGTATCATTTTGACTGAGTGAGTGAATAGATGGAGTGAATAGCTCAAGTTCACCTATATTATTCTGAGAATGTGACAGTGTGAATACTATGACTTGTCACATTTACTGTATAGACCATCTGTTAACATTTACAGAATAAAGCCAATCTGTTGAATCTTAACTAATAAGCTGTTGAAATGTAAAATAAATTATCAGTAGGTGGACCAAGTCCTCCAAAATAAACAATAAAATGTATTGCTTACAGTGTTGTGCATTAAAAGAGCACATTAATTGAAGGTGATCATATTTTCGATGAACTGAATGAATCTGTTTGAAACCAAAGAACGTGAAGGTTATTTCTGGTGACAGTGAACGACCTCACCTAGTGTATTATGTGTATGTTTCCCCCTACCCACATCTGAACCAAACCTTTCCCTTTACCTAACCACATAGGGGGGCAGAGGGCCACCCCTTTTAACAGGAGGGAAACCATATTTGACGTGGGAGAAGACTTCAACACAACACCGACATGACTATGGTGCAACTGGCAATTCACACAGCACAGCTGCCGGTAGCGCTGAAGCTGAGGCTAATTCATGTGAATGTTTGAAGGAGTTTTTTTAACAAATCAGTTCAGAATTCAATGGGGAAAAAAATCTCACATTAATGTGCAAATTGTGCCTGCCAGGTCTGAAATAAAAACAAGTAGTTTAAAATTCAAATTGTGAACTACAAACATGAACTTGTTTGTTTTAATTTGTGCGGACTGAACTTTAAGCTGGCACTTGTGAAGTGTGAACACGCACAATGCTGATTGTTTATCCGTGTCCTCGAGAACGAGACATTCAGCAGAAGCGACTGCAGGACATCATAGTTTTTCTGTACCTTCTGAAGCTGTTACAAATCACAAACTGAATTCAGTTTTCTGATTAAACTCTCTGGTTCAGGTTTGGTCAGGTTTAGGGAGACATGGTGGTTTGGGGTTAAAACAACTACTTAGCTTAGCATGAAGACTTGAAACTAGGATCAGCTCACCTGACTCTGCCCAAAGGCGACAGAATCAGACTACCAGCACCTTTAAAGCTCACAAATCAACATGTTGTCCTTGTTTATTAATCTGTACAACAGCGTAGTGTAAACATGACCTGTTGTGGGCTTGCAGGGTTTCTCAGCCATATGCAGCAACAACACGACTCCAGGAAGCAAAACAACAACAAATGAAACAGACTTCCACCATATTGACAACATGTAGGCGGCGTAAAGAAAGGAAAAAAGAATATGCTTCAAACAATAGACAATCAAATCAAGAAACGAATTCACCATCTTGACACATTAGTGACATAAAGAAACATGCCACAAATAGAAAAACAAAACCAAATGCTGCAAGTCATATACAACACAATAGATGTTACCATGGGATGCAAAAAACTGATAGTAGTGACAGATGAACTCCAGGTATAAAGTAAGTTTCTCCAATCATATTCACAGAAATCATGACATCATAGTGTTTAAAGATATAGTGTGTAGGACTGCCAGCTACTGTTTGTGAACAAAATGAAAGTGAATGTAAAAGATTTATTCTTGTATGGCGTTTCATTTTGATATATTGGCATTTTTTCTGCGCCGTATCTCTTCGATGCCTGCTGCGTACAGTCTGGCAGCTATTGGTCAAGTTTTTGTAAAGCCCTGACCTCATCTGACCGTTGTGGAGGTAATCTTGAGCGCTATATCGTAGGCAGCTGGACTTGAGAACTGAAGAAGCCTCTTGGATGAGAGGTGAAACATCTTCAAAAATCTCAAGCAAATCCAGTTGCCTACAGTATAGCACTTAAGATCACCATGACCTGGAAGACTGAGAATCTTCAACGTGTTGTGGAGGTACACGCCCATAAGCATCCCCAGCGCAGAAAACAAGACGAAAAGTAGAGGTAGAGTCTGCAGAAATACTCCCAGAAATACTAGGATCACATGTGTATACATTGTTTTCTAGGAAAATCCTACACAGTATATTTAAAATAAACAATGCTTGCTCATTATTTTTATGCGTTCCTGCATTTTCATTTGAGTACTTCAGTGTGTCTTGAACACACTATAAGGCTGTGAAGTTATTTTCTTTATTTGCTTGTGTTATCTAAAGTTGCACTGCGCTGTATGGTTGGGTGAATCGACACCTAAAGGACTGAGACTACCAGCACCAACTCTTCTTTTATGTATCAATACTTGCATCTATAAATCAATATACAAAAAGAAAATGGAATAAACAATCTTATGTGTGCACTGACTCTTGTTTCTCTGCTGTTGTGTACATGCACACAGCGATCACTTGGTTCGCTCACACAGCTCACGGTTCTGTTATTTACCATTAAAACCTGATGGAAATGTATTCAGAAGTAGCCTTTTAATGAGGATAAGATGATATTCACCTCATAAATCATGACACATGGTCCTCCCCTTCTTTATATTACATTACCGCCTTTAATAATGAAACATCTCAGATCGATATCGGTGATTCTGGCCCTAGTTTTACTTGGCATTGGACTGGAACCAAATGTCATGGTGTTGCTCGCTCCCCGTGCGTCTCTCAGCCACCACAGAATGGCCTCTGTAAGCAGTTAAAATAATATGCACCTTTATCAAGCAAAGTAATAGCAGTAGTAAGAGGGATTCGTGTTTAGAATAACGAGCTCTGCAATCCTAAAATCTTTAGTGAATATATTTTTGCAGAATACATTTATGGCGATCCTGATATGATAATTGCATGGATCTAATGCTAAGCACAATGTAATCCACTTAGAATACTGTTGTACATCTCAACAAAGTGATGAGGAGGCATTATGTGTGTCTGCATACCAATCTCCATGACCACACAAACCATTTTCATCTGTATGTAAATGCTGAGTATGTAAATAAGCCATGCAGCACCAGAGGAGCAGATAGCTGTTGGGCTTCGGTTTATCATTTGCACACCATTTGATCCAGTGATGTCAAGACGCACACTTTACATCCGATATCTTTTACAACATATCAACTCACGAGATAGGACACAGCTACATAATAGGCAATATTTCTCCATTTCACTCATTCTCTCAAGCTGTTCCAGCGTTTCTGGGCTGTTAGATTGGATGGAAGTGGAGCAAGGCAGAGCAAATACTTTCTAACAACAATGAAATCGAGGTGATGTGTTCTCTCACATATCTCCTTATTTCCTAATGCAATGATGCTGCATTCATTCAGGGTAACTTTAATCTTGTTCTGGAAAATTCCATTAATCTTTGGCGTTGCTTGCAATACAAAGAAGACGACGAAAATGCTGAGCAGTGGGAAAAACACTGATGCCATATTTTATGTCCTCACACTACGTTACCCAGGGCCCAAGTGCAGAACATGCTAGTCTATTTCCCTGCTTAATGCAGCACATTCAAAGTGAATTAATGAAAACCCCCCGCGTGGAATGAGTGTTATTGGCGCTGCCTCGAAGACGGGTTGTCAAAGAAATCGAATCAAATGGAGGGACAGCCATTTTGTCCTTGCCATATAGATTATTTATCAATCTGACCATCCGCAGTGACGCATGCCTGCTTTTAGAGTCAGTTCACACACACAGTATCCTCACATCAACCTACCAGCTGGTCATAATCTGTTTTTCAGTTCAGGGTTGACTGACCACAAATACATTTCCTTTTTGACACTGTATTATTCGATAGAAAATATATATACCATCATTAAAATGTAATTTAAGGTGCAAATGGAAGTCTTTGAACTTTCCACCCATAAATATGATATAATAAATCTGTAGTATATGAATGCCTATAAAATGTTAATCAATCATTCAACTCACACCTCCATAACACCCTTTAAATCTCTAGCTGCCAGTGTGAAACTGTTTCAGTGTGATGAAAACAAAGAGAATAAAGAAAATGCAGGGGCTTGCGTATTTTCAATTTAGCAGGGGAAAAAAAAAAGCATCACTGTTTTGTGTTTTTTTTTCTTCACAGATCCTGTCTTTTACAATGATCTTAATCTCCTCTGAGGAAGGCTGCCTGTTCCCCGCCCCTCGCTCTCACTCCTCCATTTCGCAGTCATTTGCATGGGCAGAAAAGGAGCTCGCACAGAACGCATTTCAGTGCCAGGTTCCCCTCATTAAGTCACCTGTCACTTCAGGACCATTATACCAGCCTCATATTAGCATCACCTCTCCTCCCCAATAAAGCACCTGGAGAGGCACTGTGAGCCTACAGGCTAATGGCAGCCTACACATCTCACATCAGCCACTTCTGCTTTACACAGTAATACATCACATCGCTCATAATGGATTGCTGATTTTCATAATGTGCATAACATACACAATGCCAAGTGGTGTAATGTATTCTACTGAACACAAAAATTGCACCCATTGCGGTACATAATCAAACACACCAAATGTTCTCGCTGACTGTCAGTCGGATAGAAAAAAAAGAAAGAAAGAGTGAAAATCCTCTGCATTGGCTGCGAGGGGCATGGTAACTTATCCAACCACACGAGTGCTATATCATCAAGAATGCATTTGTTATCTCACGGGTGCAGATATACAGTAAAAGGCCCTCCAGATTGTTCCTGTACATTTCAATTACATTTGACATGTAGTGAAGGGTTTGGACTTCAAAAAGCTTTTCTCCGCACCATATCGAAGCATTAAGTTAACGCTTTGCATTGTGGGCTTTGATTGCGATGGCGTCGAGGTGTCAAAACTGGCAAGCATGATAATGGTTATACTTGTGGTGGTTTATGGGCCCGACGGTGACCCTCGTGTCTGTTAACCTTGCCTCCTCTGTCTTATAAATCCTATCCTGAGAGGTTTATAGGGCTCACTTGTCAAGCCTTTCCAGTCGTATTTGGTGGGTGGAGCTGTAGCACCGACAAACGACATGGTGATAAATTCTGCATCTGCTGAGCGACTACAATGCACAGGCGTGTTTGTTGCACCTTAGGACAATGCACATAATAAATGTCACAACAAGTCAGTAATTGGGATGATCGTTCCTCTCGGCATTGTTCGGAGGCGGTGGCTGAACGGGGGGGGCATTGATGTGAGGATTGGGTGAAAAGTGTGTGTGTTTGGGAGACAAAAAATGTGTGTGTCGGATGGTAAGGCCCGTTATATCCATCAAAGGTAATGTCTGTTTGTGTCCAGGGGAACGTGTATGCCTCTGTGCCACACTAAACCCTGTCCTCCCCACTCCTCTTCCCTTGTGGGTTGCGCTTGACTTCCACCGTTTTCACAGCTGCTCTCAGCAGTGCACTCCATTACACCTTAAATCACTTAAAAGATCTGAAGCACCAAAAAGTCCCACTGCAGCTAATTCACCCTGACTGTGTGGATCATCGAGACAAAACAAGAGCAAGAAAACACTGCACCATCTGATTCCAGCCTAATAAAGTGGAATGTTATCTATATATTGGAATCTGTTGCTTCCTTAAATGGACGTACTAAATCAAATCACAGAAATTATACTCTCAGCCCAGAGTGCACTTTTCAAAGATATTGCAAAACACAATACCGCAGATAAAAATCTTACATTTTACACCCAGCCACTGAATTCTTGAGGAACTTGGCAGGAGCATTGTGACAGAGGCAGATTCCTCTTTGTTTGGTATCCGAACGCAGCCGCAGAGATTAGGCTCAATAAATAAGGAGGGATAAGTGGGTCTTGTCCTGTGTTTGGTGGCACAGAGCAGTAGACACACAGAGGCGTGACACGCAGCTGCACAGTGCTATTGATTCTCCGCTGGTCTCCAGGCACCCTTCCCTTTCATTCAGGCTGCCTGCCAAGTGCCTCTGAACAGGAGCCCCTGCTCTCCCAATGTCTGCACGTCTGCTTAAGCACAATCAATGGGCCATCAGCGGGGGAGAGAACGCATGCCACTGTCTTTACTTCCACAGGGTGTGAGTCAGGGAAATTGAAAATATATGTAGTGGAAAGGCATCATGATACCATGCAGAGACAGAACATCATTGACTATCAGGATGGAAATCAAATGCCTCAGATGCTGGTTAGAGCCAGGAGCACCCCCGCTAAGAAAAATCTACCCCATTCATATCTGACTTAAATAACTATTTGTTAGATGCGGATCAATTTTTCTGCACGCTGAGATTTGAAACAAACCGTCAGAAAACCTCATTTCCCCTGATCAGATAAGCATTTGAAGGTTACCGGAGGAGAGTACAGCAACAGATATTCCCCTCACCTCAGTGTGTTTGGTACACAAGCACAACCCAGCTCTACTGTAAGCTCGTGTGTGTGTTTTATAAAAGCACACCTCAAGACAATGATTGATCATGAGAAATAGCCGACTTTGTCTTCCAGTGATGGGCATTCAGCCTCTCCACCGGTGGTCCACTATGCAGCATTTTGCACCACTGCAAGGCTCCAGTTCAGGTTGCAAATCCGTCAGCCCGGCTGTCATGGTTCACAATGGAGTGACAGAAACGTCCCCATTACCAAGGACATTTTGGTTTTTGTTCTCACACGGCAGAACATCTTTTTCAAATCCATCTTAAGCAACACAAAGGGGATTCCGAGCTGAATGCAGCAATATCTTTGTTGCTCCCCAAAGATAAATAATGAACCCTCTTACACAACTCATCTCTCATCTGGCGCTTTGAATCTGAATGGAAAGCGTGGCCGATGCAGCGTTACGTTTGAGCTTGGCAGCTTCAATCACCGGATCGTGCATATCACTAATTATGCACTCATTGGTCATTTCGAGGGTGAGTGGTGGTTCGACTGGTATTGAGTGAGCGCAGGGGGGAAGCTTTGAATGCCATTAAGAAGACTGGGAATCCACTAACTCAGTGTCACCTGCTGCACGAGGGCAGACAGAGACAGGTCGCTGCTGTGACTATAAATAATAATAATAATTATTATAATAACAAGAAGAAGGAATGTTGCCTGCAGAGCTGAGGGGTAACCAGGTGCCGAGCGCCTGCATCGATGCAGATATGAGGATCAAGAAGGATCCATATCAAACACATGAAAAGTCAAGCACACAATCCAGCTTGTTTGTATGAAGCATGAATATCCCTGCATCCCCCAAAGTGCAGCATCTAAACTCCACATTCACATAATTATGCCTGACACATCTCAAGCACACACTTAAACACACACACACACACACAAGCACACACAGCCAGTGGCAATTTGTTTTGCAATGTTTGATCTGTGATGTTATGACTTTGAAATTAAAAGACAACATTATTTCAACAGGACCTCATTTCTGTGTCATCGGGGAAGAGCAGCGCGTGAGGACTAACATTGGCTGAGTGGCTCTCCAACCTCGTACGTGCAGCAGCAGCAGAGAGAGAGAAACCACCGAGATATTTTTAACACACAAATTAGAAACGGGTCCGATTATTATTTCCCACTGTATAACTTAATAATCGCGCTTCAGGCACTCAAACGCCACATTCACTTTATTCATTTGAACAGATAAAACAACCCAAATACCAGCCAGTCACTCAGCCAGGCTCGTTGACAGCAACTTTTCAGCACCTTGGAAAGCGCACCGCCCCACGCTGCTGAGCTGGAGTGAATAATGGAAAGAATAACAATAATAATAATCATAATAATAATAACCTCACGCCAGCATCTGAGCGCCTGAGTGCGCTCATCAATACAAATTAATTTGATGTAATCGTTTTAAGCGCTTTTAATTATTTTATGCAACATCAGCACATAGTAGGAGCTGACGTTGTGCACGAGCATGAAATTAGCATTCAGATATTTACTGTACCTCGTTAAAGGAGGAGAGGAGGAGCTGGGAGAGTGAGTGAGAGGCAGGAGGAGGAAGGTGTGTGTGTGTAGTGTGTACATCTCTCCAACTATTTTGCCTTTAATTCGCTGCACTTGTGCCTCACTTTGGCCTGTGAATGCGGCATGCAGGATGCTGCCCAGTTAGGAGCCCTCCTTTCTTTCTTTCTTTCTTTCTTTGTGTCCCCTTTAACGTGGAATATAAAGAATAATAAATAAATAAATAAAGAGCCCTCTTCTGTGTGTGCTGATTGACCACAGTGTTGTGTGTGCACTGCGGTAACCTTTCCACAAGAGCGCGTCCAATAAAGCCCCCTGAAAGCAGGCGGGGACGAGGCCTAACCTTCGGATGAGGGCTGCCTGTGAGGTGCGGGCTCATTGACAGGCAGTGAATGGCGCACAGAAAGCCTCCATGAAGCAGCCTGTTTCCTGCACTCACATTGGCTGAGCGGCGCTCGAGGCCGTTAATATGCCCGCTAAACGCACACCTGTGGCCGCGCCACAATTAGCCCGAACAATGGCGGGGAAATTGCGCTAATTAGGCCCTGTAAGCTGATTTAACTGCTCCTCGGGAAAGAGAAAAAATAGCAGATAGTCTATTAATATTACAATTAAGCAATTAATGTCTTGTTTTGTGTGGTGTCCCGGTGTCGTGTGGGGGGTTTTACAGAGGCACTGAGGTGTCCGAGGCTGTGATTTATGGTGATCTGAGGAAGCTTTTATGGACTTATAGATGCAGCCACCTACCCCAGTGTTGTCATGGTGACAATGGTGTACCAAAACGCTGCGGGGATACTGGTGAACTTGCTGGCTGTGGAGCCTTTTTCTGCATAAAACATGACCGTCGCAAAGATAATGATGGCCATGGTGAGGGAGAAGAGTAGGAAGCCCAGCTCGGAGGCGCAGCTCTTCAAGGTGTAGCCCAGGATGCGCAGCCCCGCGGAGTGCCGGGAGAACTTGAAAATCCGAAAGACCCGGAAGACTCTGAGCGTGACGAAAGCGCCGCTCACCTGGTCGTTGTCGGTCATGACCAGGCCGATGTAGTAAGGCATGATGGCGACCACGTCGATGACGCTCATCACACTTTTCATGAACTTGTACCGGCTGGGAGCTGCTATCAAACGGAGGAGATACTCGACCGTGAAGATCATGACGCACGCAGTGTCTAAACAAAAGAAGGCCAGCGCGTAACGGTCTCCACACGACATCTCCTTTGACCTGTTGGGCAGAGTCCCACACGGCACCGTCTCCACCACGTTGGCCATCACTGATATGGCAATGAAGAAGCCCGTGACATAGTAGAAGACCAGCGCTAAGGTGCTGGTGTGAGGGTTTTCAAAAGCCCGCCACAGGTACTCCCGGGACGTCAGGTTCACCGGCGTGACGTCATTGTTACTGTCCATCTCCTCGTCGTCTTGGAGCCTCTCCGCGTTCTCGCGCCTCCGGTCCTTGTACTCCTCATAACAGCAGTCCCCGATGATCTCGGGGATTATACCGAAGAAAGCCAGCTCCTCGTCGTACGCTGATATGCATTCTTGGCGCGGATAGTGTAGTTTCCCCGTGCGGTAAAAATTGAGGATATGTCTAAAGATGTCAGGGTCACGGTCGAAAAAGTACTCGTTTGTCTCCTCGTGGAAAAAGAAGTCTCGCTCCGTGCTCCCCAGCAAAGTGTCCGGGTACCTCTCTAAAGTGGTTCGCCACGTCTGAAACTTGGTCCCACTCACGTTGAGGATGATGAGCCCGTCCTGGCCTTTCTTCTTCTCCTGCGGAGGTATGGGCATCGGGGTGCTCGCCACGGGCATCCATCCTATGGCCGCCGCTCGGGCGAATGGGAGCCATGCCGCTACACCTGCTGCCATGCTGGTCTATAGTGTTTAATGCAACCCCGCTCCGGTTATCACAGTGCTACGGTTCAGAGATGAATTGCATCTGCAGGAGGAACAGCACACAGAGACACTCGGTGGTTAGGCTGCTCGAGCACCTAGGCTTAACACAATGTGATAAGAAAACACACATTTAGCCTACTTATACTGATACTGCGCATAGCACTGTTGAGTATCACTCTCCAGCCTGTTCCCTCATTGTAACTGTTCAGTTATGGTAGCCTACTTTGCGGCAGAATATGAATTGGATTTCGAAAACGTCACCCATCAATAAGCAGGGACTGAAAGTAAAAGAAAACCACCCACCTTAGGGAAGGCTGCTCTTTAAACTGCATCCACGGTGAGTTTCAGAAAATACCTATCCTCGGAGGGGAATACTCGCGAATCCGCCACCCATCTATGTGTCACTGCAGCCAGGCGATAGAGGAAAAACAGTAGAATAAACGTCGCATCAACAAGTTAAACAATTGGAGCAGCAGTTTCTCGGCACAGAGTGGTCAGTCGTCCGAGCGCGATCTTTCCCCCCTTTTTGTCCTCCCTCTCTCTTCTTTCCATCCGCAAGGCGCTCAGTTGCATGCGTTTTTCCTCCCCGTTGCAGCTACTCCTCAATAAACTCCTGTTCCTCTCGTCGACTGCAAGACCACCCTCCCCCCCTCCTCACCACCGAGCCCCGACTGTGGAGAGAGGAGAGAAAATCATATGCAGAGAGAGGAGTGGTCCTATCTGCACCCAGAAATGCCTCTGCTGCTTCGCTGTGGGGCGACTAATCAATGCGTAATGGTCGTCCAAGTAGGCGGCATCTCCAGAGCCTCAAGTTAACGCTTGTGTTCGTGTGTTTGCTCCCGCTGCACAACGTGAGCCCTCACAATAAGACTAACCCTCAGTGTATCACAGGATGCACAACATGAAATATTTTAAATAAGATGGTGTGTTTTCTGTAATAAATTTGGGCTTTGTCTGACCGCACTGGTGCACAAAGTTTACCTCCTTTTTTCTGTCTTAACATCCCAAATACAGAGAATATAAATAATAAGTCTGACAGCTCTCAGTCTAGGGAGCGATCTCCTTGTTTGTTTTACCTTATTAAAACTCTTCCAGGCTGCCACGCGCATGGTGAAATCTATTGATTTCAATATTTGGGCTTATTAGTTTTTTTATTAAGAGAAATAAATATACGGATTTCAGATCTGCAACAAATCGTGATCAATATTGTTTCTTGAATTGCATCGTTCTGTGATGCCGCTCAACAGAGTTACACAGCTTAAAAGGTCAACATCATTGGGCTACACTGCTCTACTGACATTTTCCAAAATAACCATAATCAATGAAATGTCTCTTGTGTTCCATAACACAACACTGCCATCTCCGAGGGGAGCCGAGACAGCTGCGTCCACTGTGAAGCATGTGTTGCGGCGGGGCGCGTATTTGGCTTCACATCCACGTATGAGGACATAAAGAGCACGTTCCCACTGAGCCTTTTAACACATTCAGGTCCCGTTTGAACCATTTTCTGTGTTTCAGCACCACGGACAGCAACAAGAGCTTTCAACATCTTGGCACACGTCACTTTTTTTGTGCCCCCGCGAGCGTGCAGGTTACAGTTCCCTGGTATGTTTTACACTGCAGTCACTTAGCTGGAGATCTTCTCCAGCTTCAGCTGAGCTCACAGAGGGTCCAGAGTCATGGTTAAGTACACACAGCTGCTGAGCTTCTAGGAAATGGACGGGCTCTTTGACCATTGACTCCTGACCCCCGGCTGAAATTAGGTGTGGATTCATTCTCTTTATAAAGAAAAACACCACAGCTGTTGCTCTTATTTAAAACACTGTAATTTGCAACACGGGAGACGGAGAGGTGGCCCAAGAGGTGTCTTGCTCAAGGACAGTCTGACAGTGTAAGTGGCTGCTGATGGACACATTAGATGTTGCACCAGTCAGACCTGTGGCCTTTTGTACTCCAGATGCAGTGCACTACATTCACACCCAGCCTCCGGTCCCCTCTGGCACAATGCTGAGTTTTTTTGTAGGATGAATGCACATGACTGTCAGAAGTCCCATTAGTGTATGCTGAGCATGTCAGAGCACACTCAGTGTTCAGTTTGAGCAGTCAGGCCCAGGGGCTATGTATTCATCAGGGCATTTAAATATTCCAGCGGTTGCCAAATGGCACCAAACACAGGCGTCCCAGCTGAGCTGGATGCCAGACTAGCTGCAAGCTTGTCAGAGCACAGATAGCCACAGTGTTTTAATTTAAAAGGTAGTCAAAGTGGTTATTTAGCATTTACACATCCTGTAATTTAGGCAAAGCAAAGCACTTTGTCCAAACAGTATGAATTTCTGGTATTTTTAAGAAAGCATGGTAATGTTTGCCCAGTGCCGGACCCAGCACGTTCAGTGCCCCAGGCAACCTTCCCCTAATGACCTCACCTCCACCCCACCTCCACCCATCTGCTCAAAAAAAGAAATATAATCTTTTGTATTTCTTGTGTCTCTAATTAGAAATCTGCACAAAAGACAACTTAGCTAACAAAAAGTATGAATAAAAACAATAACAGACAGCAGTAAGTGCAAATTCAGTCGTCTTTTTTTCTTTTCTTTGGTACTATGCCCTTGATAGCTTTTGCCTTTTCATTTTCTGTTACTCTAACACTCTCCACACGCACTCCACTCCACCATAGCCTTAAATGCTCAAGCATTTTCTGACTCTGATTGTCATACTCTGATGAACACGGTAAGGTGAGCGGCACTGTTGGGACTAGAGGTGATACCCCTAGTAAAGACTGACCGTTCAACCCGGTCTCACTCCAAAGTCGTCGAAATCCAGCACTTGGGCAGTGACTTATGGCATCAGACACTGGCAAAAAGCTCTCCTTTAACGTCTGCATGTACGCGGCTGGTCGCTGTTGTAGTTTAATGGCGCTAGGCAGCATCCGGTGGAAATGCGATGGGACAAGAACGAAAGTTAAGTCAGCGAATGTCCAAGTTAGGCGGGAAGGAGGGGTGGTCTTTCACGGTTGTGTTAGTTGTTGAAGAAAGAAAAAAGGTTTGCGTTGTTATACCGCCATAGTGCATTTATTTTGAAAGAGACTGTATGTAAACATTAAATTCCCTGCGAGAACCAAAGTGTATTTTAAGGGAGACAATGCATGTAACAAGCAGAACTTGACACAGCGTCCCAGGACGTCAACAACCAGCGCACCCAGGGTACCTTTCACATCGCATTTGGAGGTGGATAGTCCATGACCAAATGTCAATATATGACGAGGTCGGAGTGAGAACGTGTTGGAACATTAACAGTCCAGGATCATTTACCCCTTTTCCCCAGCACCATCACCCCCAACCGGTGGCACCCTATGTCACCTATAGGAGGACCCACCACTGTATTTATCTCAGAAAATAAGTATTAATATGTGACCAAGGAAAAAACAATGCAGTAAAATTGTAACCACTCTCTTTCTTCGGATGAAATCAAACGTCTATCCTGTTTTCTTTCCACAGCACACTGACAGATACATTATATAGGATCAGTCATTTTACACGGTGGTGGTCCGACTGACACCATCCAAGGTGCTGACATATTTGACAATCACGCTCCATTCCAAGTAGTCCCAAGGTCATTTCAGATGATTGGTGTTGACACAGAACTGTGCAGATGATTTAATTACATCGACTGTGTGTTTATGGATTTACTCTTTGGATCAAGTAATTAGCATGTGTCCTCAGCAAGGTTGAACAACTCAGCCGGCATTTTTCTGGTGTTTTGTGCGGACATCAGTCCAAAGATAGAAAACCACTGATCTGGATGATAAATTCATAAATCTCAGCAAACATGCAGACATGGTTCTCGATGGCTTCCAGTGATAATAATAATACATAATCAGGCTTTTGTCCTGTCCAGCCAGACAGTGCCTGCCGACATTTTGAACTTGTACCACTAAAGTGACGCTGAAGCCTCCGGGATTAGGTTGTGTAACAGGATATATTTTGTAAACAGGTCCTTAAGTGTGCTCAGTATTTCAACTCAAAGGCATGCACCCAAAACAAACACGCACAGATAAACCTGCAGACTTTCAAGTAGGCTCAGACACGCACACATTGATCCATTGACAGTAACAGTCTGTCCACTGTAGTAGGCTACAGTGGTGCAGCCCACACTGCCGCCTGTTTTCTGTATGCTATATTTAGTCAGGTCCAGCTCAGTGATTGAGATGATTAAACAGATGAGTCCCCTTCACTGGAGACGTGCCAGGGCTTGTTAAGGAAGACGTGAAGGGGCAGCCGCCATTTTATTCGGGTCATCAATAAAGAAACTCAAAATATTTGAAACTATTGAAGCGATCTTGTAAATTTACAGCAGGAATAACAAGCGAGCAGAGTGAATCATCTACAGTACAAATATTTGCTTCAATGCCTGCAACGCCCCTAAAGACAATCATATAGACCAACGCTCTGCACCGTGTTGGTTAGTGGGACAGAAGTCTAGTTTTACCTCATAATAAACTTTATTTTTATGGAGCATTTCAACGAGATGCAAAGTTCATGACAAGTGATAAAAGGGTAATAAATAAAAAGCCAATAGGATGAGCAGTAAAAACCCCAGAAAGGCAGAAAAAGGTTAGAGACGAATAAAACAGGCAAATTACACATAGTACCCTATTTCAGGCCTGGGAACACCCCGGCATGTTTTATGGCACGCTGCTAATGAAGTCGTGAATCGTCCTCATGACCTCTGGGCACAATGACATGCTGCTGTCCTCAGGTGAACAGCCACACAGGCCCATCTCCCGCCACGTCATCTCCCTCAGCTGCCTCTGCCTTTCCTCGGCTCTAATGAGTTATTGACCCCCCGCGGATGTGTAAAATAGAGTAGGTCTTCTTGGTTCTTTATTGCGTATGGCAGCTGGTGTGTTTGTGTGTCTGCATTTCTGTGTCCATGTGTGTACACAAGCGTGCATTCATGTGTGAAGCTATTTATATGTGTGCTCATGTGTGTGTGTGTGTGTGTGTGTGTGTGTGTGTGCTGCAGGGAAGGGAGTTGCCGGGAGTGGGATGTTTGTGCTTGAGGACTGTATGACTCGTTTTATCCCTGTCAGGATTGCTGGGATAATCTGTAATTTAACAACTGCTGCTTGTCAGAAAGCTACAAATGGGCCATATGGGTGTGTGCGGTTCACAGCATTTGTAATGCTACCTGTGTTTTTTTAGCACTAAAAGCGTATTAATTATTATAACACAGAGACAACCACATATGTTACCAGCGCCATTACAGGCTGGCAAAGACACAAAAGCGCTGTTTAAATACGGTCTTACTCATTAAATCAGTCTATCATTTATATACAGTACATTCTAGATGGGAAACAATGAGATGGGGACAAGTGTTCCACCCACTAGCGCCTTTTTAATTGTTTTTCACCTAGCTCTTTCTCGCCGTGTCTATAGGGAAAGTAGCTCTCGTCATCTGGTGAAGAGGTGTAGAAGGGATTAGAAGAGAAAGGGGGGTGTCTGTCACTGTGAGTGTTTGTGCCTATAGCTAAAGCACATACACTGCAGCATGTGTCTGGGGCTTTGAGAACTCCTCGAGTGCAGTGCATCACTGCATGATCAGCCCGCGAGTCCCTTAACTGCCACCGCACACGGGCAGGAGAAATGTAAAGTGCGGCCATGAAGCTAAACTGCGCCATACTTTTCCTCACCTTGCCTTGTCAGTTCAACCTTGTAGTATTTCTCCTGGCCTTGTAGCAGTGCAGCAAAATACAGATGTGTGTTTATCTCATGGTGTGTAATTAAAAACCGAAGGCAGCGTGGCGCCTAACCGGCAAACCCTCATTGAAACAGTAATTCTCTTCCAAGGACGTTGTATTGTTTACCCGCCTCATCTGTTGAGCCCAATCCCCACCGCAGAGGTGTTGAGCAGATGCTATGTGAACTTCTAAACACGAGGCTTTTAACAGGTTCACACTGTCTGTGCAGCCGCAGCCCCACATTGAAAGGAAGCCTTTCTTTTCTCGACTGTGGCAAGTGTTGAAACCTTTATGTTCCAGCTGCTTCCGTGCACTGAAGTGACGATGACTAAGAAAAGACAGAAATTAGACGTAAAGTTCAGCTGAGGATCAGAACAGACATTAACCAGCACATTCAGAGTTCATTGCTCATCATTGGGGCGCACAGATTTGTATTACGGTTATGTTGGAGCACACGGGATTGCATCCAAGATAGAAAAAAAAAATATGATCTAATCTGCCTCAGCATTGAAATCATATTTGTTTGGCAGATGTGAGGTACCGTTTCACTGGATCGTGTTCAGAATTTCATTGCCATTTCAGCTGATTGATACTTAAATGTCACTGGCTTTAATACTTTTGGCTCAGATATTCAATCTATTGTTTTGGATTTGCTCTCTGTTGTCTGAGCGGGGTGACAGTCCATGAAAGCCCACAAATTTAGGCCATAAACTTCTCCCTAATCCCTGGGTTTTCAACAGGGGGCCCTCCACTCCTGCGGTGTCCTCAGAGGAACTGCAGGGGGGGGCTGCAAAATTATTGTTTGATCATTTAATGCATATTTTAATTTAATTTAGCTGTGCCTCCACGCTGGTGAAACTGGTAACCAGCATTATGTTTTTGGGCCGTTTGATCATATTTACATATGTATGTTTCATTAACGCAACATCTTAGGAACGCCTTGAGGGAATTTCTACAGATTTGGTATAAATATCGACTTGGACTCATTAATGAAGTGATCAGATTTTGGTAGTGACGAGGGTGTGTGAGAAGGAATAAAACAGTCCACATCACTCTGGGTTTTCCTCAAAACTTAAGTAAAGTCTGAACACAGATCAGTCAGCCATTACATCTGTGCGATCCCCTGTGATCTTGACACTCTGTCCTTCTTCCCCGTCTTTTCTTTTCCCAACAACAAGAACTACCAGCTGCCTGAACAGCACTGACGAGTGGAAATACCTGATACCAGAACAATTTAACATTACTATAAACACTATGTGTAAACAAGATGGTACATATAAATTTAATAGTACACTAAACCTAAATTTGTACTATTATGTTTACATCACACAGTTTAACTCTTACAGTAGCCAAACATCCAAGGACAGTACGACCTTGTGTCTGTCTCAGTCTTGGACACAAGGATGACCTGACTGGAAATTGGTGGTCAGCGGTAAAGGTCACCATGACCTCACTAAGACATGTTTTTTTTAGCCATAACTCAAGAACTTATCCATTATTGTGACACAAATATCTAAAAGAATAAGATGATAAAGTGATGACATTTTCCAAAAGGTCAAAGGTCATCTTTCATTAACTAAAGTACGTCTGAGAGTTCACACTAATGTGACTACAACATGTCATCAGCAAAGATAAATCGATGGCTGTGGCTCAGAGGTAGAGCCTGTCGTCCACTCATCAGAAATTAGTGGCGGTAATTGGCGGCTCAATCCCCGCCTCCCCCAGTCCACATGTTGAAGTATCCTTGGACAAGATACTGAACCCAAAATTGCTCCTGACGGCTGTTCCATCGGTGTGTGAGAGCGTGTGAATGGTACTGAGTAGCAGGTGGCACCTTGTAAGGTAGCCTTGGCCACCAGTGTGTGTGAATGGGAGAATGTGACATGTAGTGTAAAGGCACTCTGAGTGGTCGGAAGACTAGAGAGGGTCTATACAAGTGCAGTCCATTTACTATTCAAGTGCAGTCCATTTAATTTACAGTACAAAACATCAGTGAAAGGCACTTATCTATAACAGCAAGGTGAACTAGCTTGCTAACATTTACATAGCACTGAAACATATTGGCCAATTAGCTGTGATATTATTTCAAGTGTAAGGACATTTCCTGTGGTTTTGTGTCTCTCTGAGGAAATTTTTGGTCATTTTCTGTCTCTTTGTGGATGTTTTGCATCTTTTTGTAGTTATTTTGTGTCTCTTTTCAGCTCCTTTGCATCTCTTTGTGGTATTTTTGTCTCTCTTTGACGTCATTTTCAGTTTCTTCCTGTTTGGTATGTGTTAATTTGAGTGACATTTTGCAGCAAGGGAGGGCCCTTAACACTTTGGGCCCCTGGGCCTGTGCCCGATAGGCCTTGTTAGCAATCCATCCATGTCTATACCTGCCTGTTTGTGCCCACAATGACTCCAAAGTGAGGCACCCTCATGTATATCAGAGCTCTCTTCCTGGACAGTGTGTTGATTTGCGTGACATTTTACAGGTGAGGGCAAAGGGGCCTCTCCTACATTTTGGGCCCCTGGGCATGTGCCCGGTCGGCCCGCTCAGTAATTTATCCATGACTCTGACACACGGTCCATCTCAGAAACCACAGACAAAAGTGCAAAGGGTGAAGCTAACGCACCTAGCCATGCTAAAACTGCAGCTGCAGGCGAGCACAAACAAAAGAAGACCAACAAATATTCAGAGAATTATCTTAAGTTGAACTCAGGTTTACACAATATATGTAGCTGGGGGTCTCTGGTCCGTCTCTCTTTGAGCTGAGGGGTCCTTGGCCTGAAACACATTTAAAAAAGACCCCTGCTCTAATCCCTAAAGATATATTAAACTCATTTGAAAGGCATTCAGCTCTTTTTCCAGAAGGAGTGTCTAGCCACGCTCGGATAAGCTTTAATTCCTAGATCACCATCGCCATCATTACAAGGAACCAACAGTGAGGCAAAGGGTCAGGAGGGGATCGGACTTGATGGCAGGGTTGTTTGTTTGGGCAGCGACAGTGTGGGCCTCTCCTGACGTCATTTGTCGGGACTTGGCATTGGCTGGCCTGACCAGTGACATTTGCTTTCCCACCATGTGGCCCCTGTACTTTGAGGCCAGATGGCAGATGATGCCTCCAAAGCAGACGACACACAAACACTCGTGCGAGCGTATCCACACATACACACGCACGTACACACACATTTACATAAGCGCGCACACACACAGAGCTCACAATCAAGTTTCCCTTCACTCAGCAGAGAGAGGGGCAAAGCAACAGATCGATTTGTCACCCAAAATAATTTATAAAGTCCTGATAGAATGCCAGAAAGTAAACTTGGGGAAAAGTGGATGTATTATGATTGGAGCCGGTTAGATCGATGCTTTCCTCTCTCTGTGAGGCTCAGCTTGTTTGTTCAGGGTGAAATATCATCATGAAGGCGCAGCACACAGCACTTCCACCTCCCCTTTATCTGGACTGCAAAATTTGTTTCTCTTGTGCTCTCTGTCTCGTGTCCCCTCCTTTTTTTAGCCTGTGTTCTTTAGTCCCAAATGAAGGAATCGTCAGTCATCTGTGAATAGTATTCAGTGGAACAACCAGTGAGCTGAGATTTGTCATTGAACCAGATATCTTGTGATGTAGACCAGAGGCCCAGGGAGACAGGGGTCGAGAGGCAGACTGAACACTTTGTAGGTGTATATAAGTGCAGCCTATTAATCCTGCCAGGAGGAGGCAAATCAATTTACTCCCTTTGAAAGTTTTATCAATCATGAGCATCGCAGCTCGGAGGAAGACTAAATGAAGGAGGGCTTTCTCTAAATACATCATATCAGTAAACTGTGATAAGGATCGGCACTTTAATCTAAAGCTTCTTTGAGCTGCTTTTGTAAAATCGTTTCTGCTTCTCTAGAAAACGCACAAACCGCAGAGCCACAGGAAATTATATGGACAGAGAGGCGATGACAGGGGATGCACATGGTGATCAATCCATAAGGAAGCCCAGTGCGAGCTGCTTCTTTTTGCATATTTCATTATTTTCACGTTCACTTCCCACTGCTTTTGTTGTGTAACTCACCAGACTATAAATGAACAATTATTTTCTGCGGGGAACTGAGCCCAAGCAATCCCGAATTTGACCAAATGAGTGCACACAGCATCACACAGGGAGCTGATGTTTCCACCAGTGACAGTTAAAGAAATAGTTTGACATTTTGGGAAATGCACTCTCTGGCACAGAGTTAGATGGGAGGATTGGTACCGCTCCCATATCTGGTGCATTTAATATAAAGCTGCAGCCAGCTTAGCATAAAGACTGGGCATAGGGGGAAGCAGCTAGCCTCTCTAGTACGCCCACAGTGCAAAAAGTCAGGTCTAGCTGACTCTCTGTGTAGATAAATGTACTTGTTTAAGTGCAGCTGCACCGTCCTGTTGTTACTCCCAAGCTGCCAAATATCTCCACTTTGTCAGTAAACCTCAGACGCCAATACACAGAAGCACCGACGATATGATACACCCCAGACAGTGGCTGTTTCTAACGCAACGGCCAACAAACATAGTATAATGTAGCATCGGGCGGCTCAGACCAGGGTCCAACAACAGCACAGCTGTGCTCCATTGACTCTAATGTTTCAGATTTCCTTCATTTTCAGGCTGGTTTTGTGGATTTGGAGCTAAATGTTGTGCCTGGGGCACGTCGTGTAT
>JAPZEB010000023.1:22923873-22939367 GCA_029783705.1 Chaetodon striatus
AATCAAGAGCAGCTTTCTCACACAAGGCATTTGATCTGGTCCGCTTGTAAATGCTGCCGTGAGAACACCAACCAACAACATGAGTCCCTGATTCAGACCAAAGCAAGACAACTTAACTCTCTGACTGATTCTTGGAGAAATTTCCACACTGGAAGAAAATTCAAACCAGATAAGTAAAAGAAAGAAAGAGAAGGAGAAAGGGGGGAGAAAGACAGATGAGTGAAAGGACAGAAAGGGAGGAGAGCGTAAAGTTCTCCCAAATATTCTCATTTCCTTTTCATTTCCCTTCCACAACACATCAGCGCTTTCCTTCCCCGGCACACCTCCGCCCTCTCTCAGGATCGTCGACCTGCTATTGTACAGGGAGCCTCTCCTGAGCTGAAACCATCTGGAACCAGTTTCCTACAGCGAGAAGAAGGCAGCGGGAATACAAATGTGAGTGTGGAGCAGGTTCATTGATTTTAAGATGGCTGACCGCTGCCCTCTAACTGGCTCTTGTTCTCACCTGGGATCTTGAGGTTAAGGCCACATGTGCTGCCCACTGAGGCAATAGAAGATGCCTGTCTCTTTCTAGTAATACTCTCCTTCATCCTTCCTTCTCCGGTCACCTTTACTGTGAAAGGACTTCCTGGAAGGCACAAAGACATGCACAGTTATAAAAATATATACACATAAATTTTATTTCAAGATGTCAGATGTTGTATTTGTTAATTTTCCAAGTAAAATAGTCGAACCTGGAATATGTTTTTCAGCAAACTTGATGTTAACAGTGTAGTTTCCAGGTTCTGTTGGACAGTAAGTGACCCTGCATGTCCCGTCCTCCATATCTTCACAGTTGATATCCACTTTGCTCGGACCCTCAATCGACAATGCCAGACCTCCATAACCTAAAGTAAGAAGAGAAGTAGAGAGATGTTAAAAAATTGTGCATTGCTTTGTATATTTTTCAGACACACTTGCTGTGAAAGTGAAACACGCCGTCTCTAAATCTTACCTGCATTCCTTGTATCCACAAAGAACTCAGCCATTTCAAAAGTGTGTGCCTCCACCAGGCCTTTACCGAAAGCCTTCACTCTGCTGGCCTCGCCGATCTCTGACTGGCCAACCATGATTTTAAAAGGGCTGTTGGCCACGTGCACGCCGTTCTTCCTCACGCTCACTTCATGCTCGCCGACCTCCTTAGGGGTGAAAGAGATGCCTGCAAATGTAAAAAAAAAAAAAAAGGCAGAGAGGGAAAAAACATCAAGACAACGAAACAGAAAAATGAAATCTAAATGCATTCGTCTTATCTGTGTTCCTCAGTTCCTGTTACTTTGTGTATCTCGCGAGCGAGTATCTCACCGAGGTGTCTGTTGGGCAGCCTCTTGAGCAGGCAGGGCTCCTCATTGCCTGATGGTGCTCTGATACTGGCAGTCAGGGAGCTCAGATCAGTCTCTGCGATCTTCAGGGACACGTCAGCCGCTGTTCCGACATTCAGCTGGGATGTCCTGGTTATGGCATCGTCCCCTTGACATAAAAAAGGTGGTTTAGATGTTTGTCAAGCCCTAAAACCTGATTTATAATGAACCCATCCATTTTATATATACGTCAGCAGTATAAAAAATGTAGGAGAAATGATTTATGTGCTCACCAGTGATCTTCGCAGTAAAGGGACTGCCAGGAATGTGCTTGTTGTCAAACTTGACGATGATGTTGTAGTCTCCTGGAGCTGTGGGCAGGTAGGACACAGTGCAGGTACCGTCTTTGTTGTCCTTACAGGTGATCTCGGCCTTAGAGGGACCCTCCACTGCCAGTGAAAGACCACCTGAGGGGGGAGAAAGACAAAACACCCAGATTTTTACTTGTCTACAACATAGTAAGGTTTAACCCTATTACCAAATGCGACTGGGGAAGTTGAGATATAGTACCTTCTCCTGCATTCTTGGTGACAACAGTGAAAGTAGCAGCCTTGTTGACCATGCCGTAACTCAGACCTGGACCATAAGCAGTCACCACTCCGCTGTTCACAGCATCCACAAAGAACTGCAGAGGGCTTCCTGTAGGGAATTAGCAAACAGTAATGAGACTCACAACTGTGAATAATATGGTCTGACCCCATTTCTTATTTTTACTCAAAAGGCCCATTTGTCCCTCAGAACAGAGTTACAAGCAGTAGTAGTTAAAATCCTCCTGTATGAAATGGGACAACCCTTCAAGACCCTGGTGTATTGTAGCTGTCGATGGTGTCTAACAGATGTGACTGTGGCATTAATGGTATTATCACAATGACATTTGCTAGTTATCTGATATAGGTAGTAAAGCATGGACACCTGAAATTCGTGAAGTTTAATGCTATCGGTCCATAAACAAGTCAGCAAATAAAAAAAAGAGAACGCTTCATCACCAGGCCACTAGCAGCACTCTGTAGGCTAACATTAGCAACTCCTGCTCGTGCCATGCTAATCTGCACTGATATTAAAGGAGCTGGTATAAAGGCAGCAACTTCGCTGCTGGGCCTTCAGGCGTCATATGTGATCAGAAGGGGGGGATGTTGCATGGAAATATATCCAAATGTGGGACTTTCACTCATAAATCAGAAATAATAGTATAATGTTAGCTAGCTAGCTAGTTAGCGACCGTGATGCTATCAGTATGCTACTCATTTTTCTTTAGTTATGCTTGTTATAAACTTCAATTAAACACCCAGTCCCTTTAACTAGCTCGGTGTGGCTACAAATTTAGACAAATAAACACCTGTCTCAATTAGACGCCTGGTCTGGTTCCCAAGCAGTGTTTTTTTTATTATAGAAGTTTTCAAATGTGTAAAACTGGGTTGTTGGCTACCTTAAATTACGTTCCATCCCTTGATTACCCTGTAAGTTATTCATATTTCTTTAGTCCGTAAGGGCCCTCAGATCAAAAGAATCAAAAGGGGTTTTCATAAAGTCCTGTCCCAAGTATTAGCCTGTTGATTTCAGTGATTTAAGCGAATAATAGCCCAGGCTACTAATTGAAATTTTACAATGAGATAACACTATGGTTATCATAATTTTTGAATTTTTATTGATAAAGAACATACATTTGTGGGTTTCTTTTCTTGCTTGTGCAGCCATCTTGCCGATCATTAATAATAACACACAGATTGGAGTGTGACTCTGGAAAAGGACACTTCGCCCTACCTCTCGTTCCCAACAAGAATCAGGACATTCTACCTCTAGACGTGATGGTGCAAAACAGTGGAGTGAAAGCTAAGTGGTAGAGGCAAGGGGTGTCTTGAGACTGAGCCTATCTATCATACTGTGCTTACACAAATAAAAGCTATAAATCAAGGTTATTTTTAAAGTTGACAGCTGCTCTCTAATGTGGCGTGTTTCTGACCTGGAATGTGGTTGCCTTCATATTTGATGTCCATCTCGTGCAGGCCTCTCTCTGTGGGCTGGTACTTGATTGTGATGGTGCCATCCTTATTGTCAGTGATATGCGGGCGGGCAGTCTTGCCCGAAGGCATCCGCACCTCACCTAGAAATGACAGCGGTTTGGTGAAATGTCAGTGACCTAAAATAGATGTTTTGTGGGTGTGTGAGTGTGCAGGATTTTCTTTTCTGTCTGAGTGGTGTTTGTCACACCTGTGATTTCTCCTTGCTGTGGCGTGAAGGGGACGAGGAAGTTAACGGGACGGAAGAGTGGATCCACAGTGTCGCGCGGAACAACTGGCTCATTTGTGGCCTGTCAATACAGGGAGAAGAGAAATAGTTGGTTTCATACAACTAAATGTAAGACCAGCAGTGAGTCTAGCACACAACTGTAGCTGCTGTTTAAATGCTCCTTCACTTACCATCACGTGGAAGGGACTCTTGGGGATGTTCTGTCCCCCAAAGCGGATGGTGATAACATATTTCCCAGGCTCAGGGGCTGTGTAGTAAATGTCAAAGGTCCCATCACGATTTTCCACCACATCCATGTCCAGCTCCATCCCTTGTGGGGTCTGCACCTTACAGGTCACCTTGCCTTTTCCAGCAGCCTTTGCATCCACTGTGATGACCGTGTCCTCGGAGGTCTGCAGCTTCTGGAGGCTTGCTGTTAGGGAGAGAGGGAGTGAGGATAAAGGGTGAGAAGTGCTGCATAAATGCATGGATCTGAGGATTTTCCGGCAATGTGTCAGAAATAAAAACAAAGCCTCTGTTACTCACACACGCCGTGTCCTCCAATAGAAACTGGAAGAAAAAAATGCACATTTTGAATATGAATGCATGAATGTTACAGCTTTATCAGAACAATGGCTTCAAAGTGGTTTTCTTACCTGTGAGGAGACATTTGCTGGCGTCTCCTGTGGGCAGGGACTGGATGCGGTATGGGGAGTAAGGGATCTCATCTCCTCCATATTTAATGGTGATAGTATAGGGGCCTGTGGAGTCAGGCACATAGGAGACAGTGTAGGTGCCGTCCCTGTTGTCCTGGATGGTTGCATTCTTTGGCTTGCCCTCTGGGTCCTGTCAATAGGCAATATTAAGTTATTTTCAAAGGTGAATTGTGTTTGAAAAAAATGTATTGTGTGAAAGCGAGCTGAACCCACCAGAATCTGCACAGTGAGCAGTCCCTCTCCGGCGTCACGAGCATCAATGGTGAACTCAACTGGCAGGCTCGCAGACACACCTTTTGTGTCTAGACCAGGGCCACTGGCGCGTACCTTGCTGGCGTCATGCCCAGGCTGAGACATTACCTTGAATGGACTGTGGAAGAAGGAGAGAATATCAAGTGTAATTACTAAACCCAGTTCTACAAAAGAAAGAAATGGGAACAGAAAATTTGCTGAACTACACTTTTTCTTTTTTTAAATCCAGCAAGCCAGACAGAGCGGAACTTTAATTAAGACATATCTGCACATACCGCCTGGCTTGGTGGGTTTTTTTTGCTAAGAACTCATACTGTACCTGTGTGGGACTTCCTGATCTGCATATTTGACAGCGACAGTGTAAGGGCCATCCTGAGCTGGGGTGTAGTGAACTGTGTGGGTGCCATCGCCATTGTTCTTCACACCAACTGGCTCCACAGTACCTGGAAATAAACATGATGAAAATGACCATAAACCACCAACTTGTTATTTGTCACCTTCCCAGCACGCCCATGCCAACTGGCCATATGAATGGGTTTACCCAAGAGGGCCCCATCTGGGTTATGCTTGGGCTTCCTGGGTACCATATGGAAATGGGCCCAAAATAGTAAATCTTATATGGGGCCCATGGGTAAATCCACCCATGTGGACAACGGGTATGGGGCCATTATGGAACCCAGAGTCAATCCCATATAGGGCCCATTTTTAAGCCCATTTATTACACACATGGGCCCCACATACAAATGTTGTCTGGGTTAAGCCGAGCTCAGACGACAGGAGTTCTAAAATCCAACCCAATTTTCAAATCAGGCTGCACCATTAGGAGAAATTATATAGATGTTCTTCTCTGTAATCTCAAACAAGCACACACTGCCAGATTTTATCAAGGATATTATTAAGACTATCGTGCCAGAGGAAGCATGAATTTATCACCTCCTGTGATCTCATGAGAAAGCAGATGTAAACAAAACAGGTCTGACATGGTGCGAGAACATAAGCAGAAGGCTAAAGGAGTCTGGATTAGAAAATGGTCAACACAGGTTGTCTGTTCTTTGGCGAGAACTGGAGGCGAGATTTTAACTGTCAATAGTAGTATGCTAGCTAATGTTAGCATTAAGGGCTAAACTGTTTACCGTTGCTTGCCAACACCCTCAGCTGCTTCATACTTACATAACTGCAACTGTAATCATCCAGATTTTAAATCCTAAATATCAAACATGTCTGTGAGCAGTTCAGGAGGTTTAAGACTGGATCTGTAAACCTCTCACATTACCACATAATCTCATTCGAACATCAGCACTGACAACCTTCCTAGAACAGACTTCTCCTCCGATTGTCAGGAGGGGTGAATCAGGGACAAATCGGCCCCTGTAATCTGAGCTCGGCTTTAGAGTAGGAAAGGTTTATGGGTTGTCATCATCAGCTCGTCCTCACCTGTTGGTCCATAGAGTTTGACGTCCAGTGGGGCCTGTCCAGCCTGGGTACAATCTACTGTGAAAGTCTGGGGAACATGAGCTCTCACTCCGGTGCCCAGTCCTGGGCCTGAGCACTTCACCTTGCTGGGGTCCACAGGGTCCTTCACTGGTACACGGAAGGGACTGCCAGGGATCGGGTGACCGCCGTAGTTAATGTTGACATCATAGTCTCCAGGAGTGTAGGGAATGTACTCCACACTGCAGCTGCCATCTTTATTGTCCTTGCAGGATATTTTAGCCTCAGAGGCTCCCTCGATGGTCAGGCCCAGACCTCCTGTACCAGCACCCCTGAGAGAGAAGCCAGCTCTTTTACTCAAATGTACATATTAGAGTTCACACAAATGTCTCCTGTAAATGTGATCCAACAGTACCTGGTCTCCACAGTGAAGCAGTTAGGCTTGTTGGTAATCCCTCCCTCCAGACCTGGTCCGTAAGCGCGAACCCGGGTAGGATCACATCCCTCCACCACAGACACTCTGAAGGGACTCTTGGGAACGGGCGCATCGTCATAATGCACCTCAATCAGATGCATTCCTACACACAATCAGATACATCAGTTTAGCGTGTGATATCGTACCTCTCTGCCTGAATGTTCTCAGAGCGCGCAGATATACTCTGTTATTGCTGCTTGCTTTTAATTATGAGCCAGACAAATTCCTTTTTAGGGAGATAAACATCTGTTTATTTATAAAAGAAACCATCTAGAGCGCAGACGCTCTGGTGAACGTACAAGGCATTACATCTGTTCCCTATTCATTATTCTGTTACAACATTTTTCTGACAGAGCCCTCTCAGTAGGCCTATATGCCAGATTCCCAGCAGCACTGCTATGATATTAGAGCACGTCTGGTGGTGGAGAAGTGCTCTGTGATCTCTTTGCTTTGTGTTATAGGTCTCTATTAATATCTCCTGTCATTCCCCTGCTGTATAGCTGTGTGCCGGCAGCCTTCAGCACACATACCTGCCTGGTTAAGAGCTTCTGTTCCAGAGCACACTATTTATAAAACAGAGTCTGTCTGCCTCTCCCTGCTCTTTGCCCCTCACATCATTGCTCCACTGCATCATTCTGTATTTATACCCCTCTCTTTCTCGTTCTCTTTTTCCCACTCTCCTGCTTTATTCCCAAATGGCGCCCAACACGAGCACCTGTTAGTGATTTCTCTGTCTGTCTGCATGCTCTCTTACAGACAGTTAGCCTCATGTAAACTCCTCTACCGCTTAGCAGCGGGTTAGGTTTCCTAATGTTAAAATCTGACACAGATCTCTCCACCTTATGATCCTTTAATTGTGTGAATTAACACCATTGAATGGAATAAAGCCGTATTTTGCTCCTACCATCCTCGAAAGCAGTGTACTCCACTCTGTAGGTGCCGTCTCCCTTGTCAGTGATGTAGGAGTCTGTGTTGGTGCCGGAGGGGCTGATAATGTGAACCTTCACATGATTTCCTCCAACCTTGTTGAGGGCGCGAGCATCAACGATGAAGTGGGTTGTGACTTCTCTGAGGACCCCTAGAAACAGAAAAACCCTTGCGGTGATTTGTTGTCAAAGAGAACCAAGACCAAGCGGCCTCAGTCATTGTACAACTTAACTTATAAATCATTATGATGAATTTCCGAGCTGTTTCTGAAACATACATATTCAGGCTGCATATAAGAATGCAATTTTTTATTATTGATTAATCTGTCTGTTATCATCACCAAAAGCAAAACTGGAATTGTAATGACATATAACTGCTTTTCTGATGATTAGGTAATCAATTAACAGACTAGTACATACCCTAGGTATTCTTAAAAACCTAACATGATGTGCTAACTCATTTCAAGTTTATGCTCTTGGTCTTTTTACCTCTGGGCTCCACTCCTGGTCCATAGACATGCACGCCAGTGGTGTCCACAGAGGGCTCGACCTGCAGGACCTTGGGAAACTGGGGAATCATCTGGCCACCGTACTTGATCGTGATGGTGTGCGAGCCGTGGAAGGATGGGATGTATGTAACAGAGAAGGTCCCCTCTGCAGTTTTCTGGATGTGCACTTCAGCCTTAACCCCGGTCTCTGACACAATCTCAATGGTGAGCTCAGCGTCGCCTGCACGGGTGCAGTCCACAGTGAAAGTCGCCGGTTCGCCTGCCTTAGCCTTCTCCAGGCCGGGCCCGAACGCCGTCACCTTGCTGGGGTCCAGGGCTGGACGCACTGCAGCCTTGAAGGGAGAGCCGGGGATGTGCTTCTCGGCAAACAAGATGTTAATGGCATACTCCCCGGCCTCTGTGGGCAGGTAAAACACTGAGCACGTGCCATCGCCGTTGTCCTGGCACTCGATCTTCGCCTCGCAGGGACCCTCCACAGTCAGGCCCAGCCCGCCTGCACCAGCTCCCTTTGTGTCAATAGTGAATGGAGCTGGTTTACCCACAATGCCTCCCTTCAGGCCTGGACCATAGGCTCTCACCTGTGATGCAACACTCAGGTCAGTTTTTGAGATGTGGTATACCAAACATCAAATATTTGTATGTTATGTTTTATGAGGCTCAAGTATGAGCAAAGAGCAGAGCTACATGCAGCTTTTATGAACTTTTACCTTTGAAGGATCAGCAGGCATCACTGCTTCAACCCCAAAGGGGCTTCCCATCACCGGGTTGCCATCATAGCTGACATCAACCTTGTACTGCCCCTCCTCTGGGGTAATATACTTCACACTGTGAGTGCCTTTGGCTTTGTCTGATTCCAGCTTGCACGGGATTGGTCGGCCAGAGGGGGAGGTCATCTTCACACCCACATTGCCTTGCCCGCCGGCGCCCTTTGTGTTGACTGTGAACTCCTGATCCTTTCCAACCTCCACTTCTGCAAGAAACAAACACTTAAACTGCTGCACTCACTACTTTTACAAGGTGAATATGAGAGTACACTGTTTACTGTTTGTAACTTACTGGTGTCTAATCCCTCCACTTTCACCTTCCCAATATCCAGAGCGGGCGCAACTGTGATGTGGAAGGGGCTCTTGGGAATGGGATCTCCTCCATGAGTGACTGAGATTGCCATGTTACCCTAAAAAGGCACAAGAGGAACTATGAATATTGATTGATTTGAGGCATTATTGTGAATAATCTGTGCAACCAGTTCAAACAGAGAGTTACTGTACCTGTTGAAGAGCCGTGTACTTCACAGTGTAGGAGTAATCGTGGTTATCGATGATCTCAAAGTCACGAACCGCCTCTCCTGGGCCTGACGCTGCGAAATGTACCTCAGGCTTGGCCTTGCCGGCTCCCTTTGTGTAGATGGTGAAGTGGGTTGGAGTGCCCACCTCCACTCCTGTAACACACACAGGTGCTTTGTCAGTGCTACCAATCCTGATCAAATCAAATCATTTCTATGACATAAAAGTATTTTAGTGTCGTGCTTGGTATTTCTACAAATTCTGGTTCTCACCTGTCTTGTTGAGTCCGGGGCCCTCTGCTCTCACCTTGCCAGCATCATGGGAAGGATCCACTTTGACTTTGAATGGACTGATGGGAATTTCCTGACAATGCCAATCATGAAATAATCATAAGACTCAAGATGAAATAAAATTTTAAAAAGAAAGGATTCAACACAAGTCCCTTCGTGCACTGCAAACTGTATTCTCACCTGGTCAGCAAACAGCACCATGATGGTGTATCGGCCTGCAGCGGGGGGAGTGTACTTGACAGTGAAGGTGTCATTGTCATTCTTGATGATGTCAAAGTCGATGTCTGCCTCGGCAGGGCCAACCACCCCTGGGGCACACTTGATTCCAATGCTGATGTCCCCTAATGGTGCATAGCAATGAGCGCAGTTCAAGAGGGTCATTCAAAAGTAGATGATGTGAATAAATAGAGGCAGTTGCTCCACTGCCTTGAGCTTCATTTTAAGTACATCTTAACTAACTTTCCTCAACTTTGTCAGCTAAACTGCACAGATTTACTTATTCTGCTCTTTGTATTTTTCGACATCCACATAATGTAGTACTAATTTCATTAAGAGTCAGCCAAACTCAGGAGTGTTTTTGTAACCACCCACACCATCTCCTCGTACACGCTCACCTTGACCGGCCTCGCTGCAGTCCACTGTGAAGTATGTTGGCTCGTTAGCCTTAAGCCCCGTCTTCTCCACTCCAGGCCCATAGACCTTGACTTTGTCTGGATGACAACCCTCTCCAACCAGCACCTAATGAATTCACAGTGTACTTGAGGCAAAATCAGTTGCTTCGAGTACAACTTCTGCACTCCTCTTACTTTGGTGGAGTATCATTATATTAAATTAACTGAATTTTAAGTGCAGCGTAGTTATGTGTGTGTGTGTGTGTGTGTGTGTGTGTGTGTGTGTGTGTGCGTGTATGTGTGGACATCATCACATGTCTTACCCTGAAGGGGCTGTTTGGCACGTTGACGTCCCCCCAGGAGATAATGATGGTGTGTTTAATGGGCTTGACAGGGGTGTACACACACAGAAATGTGCCGTCTCCCTTGTCAGTGATCTTGATGTTGATGGTGCAGCCTTCAGCGTCCTGAGTGAATACAAAAGCATGTCAACTCTGGTCTGTACAGCCACATCCAATATAGATGATGTGTTCCTATGAATAAACAAAGAATGATGCACTCCGTACCTGTGCATAGATCTTGAGGTGACCCTTTCCGGCCATGCGGGCATCGATGGTGAACTCAGTTGGTTTGTTCACAATGACACCAGTTGGCTGCAGGCCTGGACCGAATGCTTTCACCTGCAATGTTTGTGTATTGTTTAGAATATGATCAGGACACCGCAGCAACCTACTTCATACTTATAGATATGATACATAATTCACTGAGTGGGAATTACCTTCTCAGGGAAGCAGTCATTGGCTGCAGGAAGGATGTGGGCCATGAAGGGACTGTCCTTGATGTCCTCGTCATCACAGATGACATGGACAGCATAGTCACCGGGCTCAGTGGGCCAGTAGCGCACATCACAGGAGCCATCACCCTTATCATCACACTCAATTTTAGCCTGTGATGGGCCTTCGATGGAGAAGCCTAAACATCCAAAAATTAAAACATTCAGACTTCACATTCAGAATGAGGTCTGGGCAATGTATGATTAAACTGATATTGTGATATGAGACTAGATATCATTTTAGATTTTGGATATTGTAGTATTGTACATGGGGATGTCAGTTTGATTAATTTTGATTTCAATAGCCCAACACCTATTAGTTATTATTCCTTTAGCCCAGTGCTCCATTGACTCAGTGAGCACACATTATATCCACATTACTGATGATTATTTATCAAAAATATTTTGTGAATGCAGCAACAATCAACCCTACAATATCACTGCGATATCAAAATCAAAGCATTTGGTCAAGAATATTCTGATATTTGTTTTTTCTCTCCGTATCAACATGCCCTATTTACTGTACACTTTCTAAAAAATCCACTTTTCTTGTGTGAGAGCTCGTATAACTTGCACATGACCCACCTAGAGTTCCGACTTCAGTGCCGATGGCCTCTACAACAAAGTCAGCAGATTTTCCCACCATGCCAGTCTTCAGTCCAGGACCCCAGGCCCTCACCTTCTGAAAACCTGCCTCCTCACCCACCTCCACTTCGAAAGGACTGCAGCACACAGAACAGCACAATATTACCAAGTGTAAGTGTGAATGTGCATTCTTAATGAATAGCCACAGGCAGCAATAGGACCCTACCTGCGTGGGATGGGCTGGCCTCCCCAGGTGATGCTGACTGTGTATTTGCCGGGCTTAAGGGGGTAATATTCACATTCATACACACCGTTTCCTGCATCTCGTACTTTCACTTGCTCCTCTGCACCAGCTGAGGATGAAAACCACAGTCAATAAGGATTCTTCAATATGGAGACGAAGAGGCATTTTTATGCATTTTGTTTATCATATGCCTGTGTGAATGCTACCCTTCAGACACAAACCCAAACAAAGTGAATAATGCTAAAAATGTAGGAGGAGTGAGGAGTGATGCAGAGAAGAGAGAGCTGTCTGACTCACTTGGTCCTTTGACTGAGACGCTCAGCGATCCACTGCCAGCTCCCTTGGTGAAAACTTTGAAGTCTGCAACCTCCTTTACTCTCACGCCTTTAGGCTGAAGGCCTCTGCCTGTAGCTCTGCAGGCATTTGGGTTCATTGCTGAAAGGAATAACAACAAGTGTGAGAGGGAGAGAGAAATATTTAGCAAAGCAAACGGCAACCAAGAGTAGCCAGCAGTTGACAGCGATGTTAGTAGCAAAGACATTCAAATATCCGATTCAAGTGGGATCCCTTAAAGCTTGACTGACAGAACCTGCAAATGAGAATGATGCTTTTTGCAGCACATAGAGCACAAAGTGCAGAACGTTGAATGGGATATTGACACATTTGAGAGCATCGGGGGAGCATCTGACAACATTTCAGTCAGTCACTCCGAAATGTTGACTGCAGGCTTAAACCGAATGCGGGCTGATGCAAATTTAGATGTGGTAAAAACAAACATGTCAACAGCACAAGCAAAGATATTTAACAGAGAACAACAAAGTAGGCAGAAATGCAAAGTGGGACAATCTGTAAACTATTTGTACAACATTGCATCTCATCTCTCTTTGAACATAACGAAACCATCAAGCTGCAGGCCGCAAGAAGGCGGGGCGGGCGCCCAAGCACGGCACTGATCCGTGGCACCCTTATCTCAGAAAGCACAGAGGGGCATCTGCAAGATGCAGCGTAGGGAAATGTTTGGGGGGGGGATTTGGCTGAGCAATGGGCACAGGCTCCTCCCAGCAAACCATACTAACTTGGGCGGCCAGGTTTTTTTGGGGGTACCCCCTTCACTCCAGGAGGGGTACGCACTGACTGAGGTACTATCTGCAGTGGAGCTCCCTGGGGAGGAGCAACGGGCGGAGCTAGAAATGACAGATAGCAAGGGTTATGGCCTACACTGGGTGGCTGTTCCCAGGGAAAATAAAGATGACTGATAGACTGTGATGGATAGATCACCCTGACACTAACAGCATGATAAGAAATCTGATTTGTCTGACAGTAATTTACAACACAGACAGATGGCTCACCCTCTGCGATGTTGACAGTGTAAGGACTCTTGGGGATCTCCTGGCCTGCGAACAATACGTGGATGGTGTGAGGCCCCTCTTGCATGGGACGATAGGTGCAACGGAAAACACTATCGCCTTTATTCTCCAGGATGAGCTCCACTGTGTCCTTTTTGCCCTGAGGATCGACGATTACCACGCTGACGTCACCATTGCCAGCACCTGAGTGTGACAGGAAAATGATCAGTTATCACAGATTATAGTGGATGCTGTAGCTTTAGTCTCTCTTCGTTTAAAAATACTGCAAGCCTCTCATCAGATCGCACTCCTGCTGTCTGCATATGTACATGTCAGTATGTAAAGTGGTTGAATTATTCATACGAACCAGCTGTGTAGATGTCAAAGTAGGTGGGTTTGTTAGCGATGTTGCCTGTAGCATCCAGACCGGGTCCCCTGGCGTGGACTTTGCTGGGGTCGCCCATGTCCTTTGCTACATTCACTGTGTACGGGCTCTTGTCAATGTCCTGACCAGCAAACAGCACTTTAACCTACGGTAAGAAGAAAAAAACAAAGTTAAGACACCTTTCAAAAGAGTTAATGTGCTGTGTGATATGTGGAGAAGGGGAGGAAGTCGAGTCTTAAACGCATTGCGATCTTCTCTGAAAAGATTGTGTCTTTATGCAGAAAAGTCAATAATCTGAAATTTAAAAACCCAATTCTCTACATTATTATCACCTTCATAATTTGGTAAGAACTTCAATTACAAACAAATTTTGAGGGCGCAATGTAGCATCCTGGTAGTTACATAAAAACACAGAGCAGCAGTGAAGTTTGTTGACCTATGTTCCCAATAATTTCTTCCTGCAAATACAAAAACATGCCTCCTGGCCACAGAAAATTGTAATTATTACAGTGACGTGCACTTTGTAGCTGCTTGGTGTGACAGCTTTTTACAGCTGTGGTCTCTGTAAGTCTGGTACATGCAAAGTATTAAAGTGACGCTAAGCTAGCTCCTTAGCTGACTGAACCAGACATTTGTGTCTTTGATATCTGGGCCTCATGTGAAAAGGGCTGTTCAGGTCACTACACAGACGAGCGTGTAGTTTATAATGCCACATAGCATATCTAAGTATAACAGGAAAGGGGAAGGTTAACTGAGGCTCTGACAGATACCAAGCTTGACCAGCTGCTACTGGAGCACAGAGTGCACTGGACTTAAGAAGGGGTAATGTAAATAAAACATGCGTCACTGCATCATGTTATAAAATGTAACCTTCTAGTTGACACATCTCCTTTTGTTACTACTGTTGTACTAATAAAACACAATGGAAGTGAATACAGATTTGCTGTGTTTTAAAAGAAGCAAGTAGTCACACAGGAAGAAAAAATAAATCATGTAGAGAAATAAAAAATTTTGATGCATCGATAATCATTTCATAAATGCATTGTAGCCCTCTGAGATGTACTGACTGTGAAGGTTTCCACCCCTGGTGTGGGTATTATGTACATGGGACAAAATGCAGCTTGGCCTCACCTTGTGAACACCTTCAACTTTAGGAAGATAGGTGACAGTGTAGGTTCTGTTTTTGTCCTTATTGGGTTTAACCTTAGCCTGGAGAAATAGGACGGCAAATAAGAGAGGGTTAGATCAAAGATCAACTACACTTATCATAACTTGGCAGGATTATCTGAGTTGGCGAGCAGGCTGCGCGCTAAGATCCAGATATCACTCGCCTCCTCTTTGTGTCCCTCAGGATCCTCCACGTAGACCAGGACCTCGCCGCTGCCAGCTTCTAGGGTTTCCACAGTGAACACAGCAGGGTGCAGCACCTTGTTGCCATGAGGCTCGATGCCTGTAATGTAAACACAGAGACGCAGGGTGTGGTGATGTATTCTGTGAAACGCCAACAACAAAGTATTAAAAAGTTTCCTGAGACTAAAACCTAATATTTATTTAGAATACTGAGTGCAGCTGCTAGAAAAGCAATTACAAAGAAATGGCTTAAACCAGACGCCCAGTCTAATTGGTATGATATCATTTATGAAATGTTTTTAATTGAAAGAATTACCTTCTCCCTAAGGCTTCAGAATACTAAATTTGAGGACATTTGGAGGAAATGGAGAGGTATATTTTCCCCAAAATGCCCCTCTTTTGCCTAAATTTGTTTAGTAAATTTTCATGATTGTTCTTATTATTATTTATCTAAAATTGAAAACACACCATGTTCTATTTTTGTGCTCTGTAATTACATTGCAGAAAGCTGAGAAGATGGATATCTCCGTAGAGAGATGACTGTGTGCACCGCTGCTGGTAAGTGATACCAAATAAAGGAAAAAAATGTCAAACTAAAAAAAAAAAAGTTTCCTCAGACTAAGATGTTTGTTCTGT
>JAPZEB010000023.1:22964013-22983072 GCA_029783705.1 Chaetodon striatus
TGTTTCATTAGCACTGTTTGATTTCTGGGATTCACCAGTGTTTCCTCTTTTTTGCTCTTCTCTTCGGGAAGAGAAAATTGTATGAGTAGTCAAGATAAGAAATGTGTGAATATCAGATAATCAAATTTTGATGTTTGTAAAAAAAAAACACCTTATTTTAAGTACAGTGAATTTCGCGCACAAAGCTTTTATTTTGAAGTGCCGTTTCCTGCTGCAGAGTGAGTGACTAACAGACAGCTACTTTATAGAGACAGTAAAATAGCTCAACGACATGGCCAAACGCAAGTATGACACTGAATATATTAAACTGTGTGGACCTTGAACGAGTGATTAAGGACAAATCTGGACCTCAGGGCTGGACCAGTTGGGAACCACTGCTTCAGACTAATTACTATAATGGGATTATTAGGTCTGTGGGCTAAAGATAAAGTAACATACTTAGTCAGTTGATTCCTGATTACTTAAACTAGCTAGATTAACTAGCTACATTCACTCAAGTAGTGTATTTAAGTACAAATCTGACGTACTTTTACTTTACTTGAGTGTTTTATTCTAATGCACTTTCTACTTCTAATCCACAACACAGAGGGAAATATTGTACTTTTTACTCCACTACAATTATTTGATGACGTTAATTACTTTACAAATTAATATTTTTGCACACAAACTCTATGAAAATGTACAAGTGGAGCTGAAACTACTGGTCCAATGATTAGAAAATAAATTACAACAATTCTGATAATGCTTTAAGTCATTTTCAATGCAAAAACATTTCATGGTTTTTGGTCTTTTTTGCAATATCTGGACTGAATGAGTGCATCTGGATGAGAACCACATCTGGATGTACATATTGACGGGATGTTTTCCCTCTATCCTTTATGGTTTTCTTGTTCCTGCATACTCTCGTCCGAGATGGGCTGTGTCTGATAATCATACATGGATGATATGTATTGCTTTGTGCTTTTGTGTTATTAATTCTTGACTTTAGGCGTCAAGATCCCTTTTCCGTGTGTGTGAGTGTTTGATTTGGTTGGGTTTTGTGTACAGATTTTTGTTGGAGTTTGTATGTTCATGTTGAAACATATTATCATTGATAAAAGTAATATTTAAAAACATATGTTTCACGGTTCCAGCTTCTCAAATATGAGGACTTGCTGCATTGCTTTTCTTATCATTTTAATTATTTTTATTTATTAAATTGATTTAATATTTTCTTCACTGAGTACTTTTACTTTTAAAACTGAAAAACATTTCCCTGACTGTACTTACATACTGTTACTTAAGAAACAGTGGTATTAGTACTTTCACTTAATGCTAAATGGACCTGCACTTGTATAACACCTCTCTAGTTTGCCAACAACTCAAAACACTTTTTACACTACGAGTCACATCCACACACACACATTCACACACTGGTGGCCGAGGCTTCCATACAAGAAGCCACCTGCTACTCAGTTTTTAAGACACTCACACACCGATAGAGCAGCCTATAGAGCAAAGTGGGGTTCAGTATCTTACTGAAGGATGCTCTGAAATGCAGGCTGGAGGAGCCGGAGATCGTACCACTGAACGATTCACGGACGTCCCGCTCTACCTCTGAGCCACAGCCTCGAGTAATGGGTCTGCTGCTGACGCGGCATTTCCAGCATCACAAATGTTTTGCCATTGCTTGGTTTTTGGTTTTCCTGTAACACTAGTACTGATGCTCTGGAAATTCATGTTTACTTTGTTTAAATTTATTTAACAGTACGTTGATTTCACTACTGCAGAGTCCTTATCTTCTTCTTACAGCCTTTGTTTGGTGGCATTCATCATTCAGCACACCTGAGTTAGAGTTTGGATAATTAAAAATGTGCATCTAGAGCTGACTTCTCTTAAACTTCCTCTTAACACAAAATTAAGAGAAAATACAAGATAAATTTAAGAGGATGTTGCTGCATGAGGCCTACTGTTTTTATTCTTTGTGTTCCTGTTTCAGACATTTGTCCAGCCAGCCTTGTAATGGAACTGCAGCTGAAGATTATTATAATTTTAGACTATTCAAATGATTACTTTTTTATTATCAGTTAATTGTTTAGTCTATAAAATGTCAGTAAACAATATTAAAAAGGCCCACCACAATATAATTGCTTGTTTTGTCTGACCAACAGTCCAAAACCAAAACTTATTTCTTTTTTAATTAAATTTAAAAAAGACACAGAACAGAGAAAAGCAGCAAATTTAAGAAGCTGAACTGGAGAATGTTTGGCATTTTTACTCAATAAATTTATAGATTAATCATCATTTAAAATCCTGTCTTACTACAGGGTTCATCATGCTCCTCTGCTCCCAAACAGTCCACCGCACAGTCCCAGAGAACCAAACCTTTTGTCTTGATTTTATAACTATTACACTGTGGGTTTGTTCTGTGTTTTGTATATTGTTGTTTCTGTCTCTTCTAAATCCCCTGTATCCTTTTTCTTCTTCCAGTAAAGTACTTTGTAAATTCTGTTTTGAGATGTGCTATAAATAAAGTTAGCTTTGTTTTTGAGGCATCACAGGATCTTCCTCAGCAGATGGAGTTTGCCCAGTTCCCCATCTGCTGGGGAAGATCGTGGGATGCGCTAAAAAAAAAAAATCATAGCAGCTACTAAATACATCTTGTTGGGAGATTATTTTCAAGGTCGAGAATCAACTTTCAGTCCCAAAATGGTTGATTTATATACCTGTCAATTAATAAACTAAAGCGTCCTGCACTTAAGTGTAATCCCTCGTATGATGTTACAGCTTCGCCGCGGTGGTTAAACAGGTGGCCACTCTTTTCTAAATGAGACATGACGTGAACGGCTGTGACGAGGGGTAGTATTCCTGAGGGTGTCCCTTCCAGCTGATCCGGTAAGCACAGCTGATGAGTGAGCAGTCGTTGACCTCTCACCATGTCCTCTGTCTCTGCAGCAGCTGCAGCCTCTCAGAGAGACGTCTGTTGTCCTCCTTCAGGGTCTGACACTCCTCTCTCAGCATACGGCACTCCTCCTTCAGCAGGTCCACGTCACCTGACAGAGCGAGGAAGGTCAGAGATGAAGATGTTAAGAGGAGGCAGGTCAGTTCAGCTCATCTTTAAAGTTACTGCTTGAGGCGGTAACATAATCACAACATGTACAGAATATATTACAGGAATAGTTTGGCAATTTTGGAAAAAATGCTAATTTGCTTTCTTGCGGAGAGTCAGATAAAGGAGTTTAACTTTGTCTGTTAAAGGTCAAGTGTGCTGGATTTAGGGGGATATATTGGCAGAAATTGGGTATAATATTCATAACTATGTTTTCTTTGGTATATATTTACCTGAAGGTAAGAATCTTCTTTTTTTTTTTTTTTTTCCCGGTGCCTGAAAATGCCCCGTTTATATCCACATATGAAGTAGGTCCTCTTCCACAGAGCCTGTCATGTTCTACAGTAGCCTACAATGGACAAATCAAACACTGCCTCTAGACAGGGCCCTTTGTGTTTGTGCGTTTTCGCATCGGCCACCATACCTCTCTACACGCCTGCCACACAGGAGAAGTTCTTCTCCCCTCACATTTAAAGGGCCAGTGTGTAGGATTTAATGGCATCTAGCAGTGAGGCTGCTGCTCACTGCTAGATGCCATTAAATCCTACACACTTTAAATGTGAAGCTACCACCAGCAGCTGGTTAGCTTAGCTTAGCTTAGCTTAGCTTAGCTTAGCTTAGCATGACAACTTAAAACAGGAGGAAACAGCTAGCCTGCCTCCGTCCGACAGAAACAAAATTCATCCACAAGCACCTCTAAAGCTGACTTATTAAAATATTATGTCTTGTTTTTTTAATTAATAGGAAAATCCTGTTTTATAGACAGTTATGTGCTGGACTATTTCTTGGCCAGGACCTGTTGCAAAGCAACCAGTGGAGACTTCAGAGGGGTACTGGTCCTGCTGTAGGCCCCCAAGAACGCAGTGTAGCCTTGAATTATTTCAGCAAAAAAAGGAAAAAAGTATTTCCCACATAGAGTGCCATTATAAAAGGGAACAGAATATAGATTATATCTTTATGGTCCACAGAGCGAACTGCAAACAAGGTCAATAATGACTCTTTATGTTATGAATTTTTGATCCATGGAGGTTTTCCTTGAGCTGAGAAAAGGGATTTAGAAACCTGTGACAAAGAACTCACAGGTAGGGCAGGCAGGAGAAACTCTACTGTGCATATTCAGTGGGCTGCATACCATGAAATTCAAGGCTGGAAAACCTTTTGGCGAATGGACGTAGCCGCCATGACACTGTCACTAGTTTGTGGATCTTAGTTTGAGGTCTCGAGTTTGGCATTTTGGCCATCGGCATCTGGGATTTTTGGAGCCAAAAGAGCCTGTCCCTTAAAGTGGCCACACTTCTGCTGTACTCACTGCTGTTAAGTTGTGCACAGTGTTTCCCCTATATGCAACTAGCAGCGGTGCACCACTGCCACTGAAATGTGGCCGCCACTGCTGATTTTTTTTTTTTTTTCGTCTTAGCTCTTTAGAAACTACCGTTGTATTACGCTTCATATCCAGGTCAATTCACACACTTGTGAGTAAAGCATATTGAGGACAGAAGAGGGCTCCGTCTTATGTCGTCATAAACTAAATAGCCTTTTGTTATTTATCTTATTTACACGACAGCATGTCATTTCTGTCTCTACATGGTCACATGTTTACTGTATCGCGCACGGCGGAGTGCACACAAACACAGACACAAACAGAGACGTGCACACACAGGTGAGCACAGTAGAGCATGGCTCAGGCCGGATTTTCCTGACCGAACCCATCCCGAGTCCGAGACAGTTATAAGTGAGCCCGACCCAAACACGACGCAGTTTGTTACCTGACATAGTTTTTGTTATGTCAGTGTGTAAATGACCATCAAAATGCTGCTGTTACTGACAGTCAAACACGCCGCTCGCACAGCTCAGTTGGAGCGGAGCCTGTGTTGTGTTCAGGCGTTGTCACGATAGCTGTAAGTCTAGGGGAAACACTGGTGCAGTTTAACATGGGGATCACACTTTTGAGTCAGCCTCAATTGGCCATTCGAGGAACTGCGGCTTTTGGCACTTCCACACTGGCTTCATTTTTCAGTTTGCTGCTTGGTTTTGTGAGGTCACAGTGACCAAGTGGACATTTGTGCAAAATATGAGAATTTTCCTCAGGTTGTCCTGGAGGTATCGCGTTCATGAGAATGAGACGAGGTCACAGCAACCTTGACTTTTAACCTTTTAGCACCAAAATCAAATCAGTTCATTGTTGAGTCCAAGTGGATGTTTTTGCACATCAGTGTCGGCTTCATTTTTCAGCCCCACAGGTTGCCGCTTCGTCTAACCACATCATGAGAGCGAGAAAGCAGATAAGCCTGTTTCCTAAAATGTTTTCTCTTCCTTTAGAATGGAGCCAAACTGTGAGTTAGATTGTCCCCGCATATGAAATACATTTTGTGTGAGGTTTTCCTGAAACAGCCCAACAATAAAATAACATGAACTCCCCTCCCTCAGTCCCACCCGAGGCTCAGCTGCAGAGCCCAGCGATGATATCATGTGTTAGAAGTGCGTGTCCCTCCCCCTCATGACTTCATGTTTCTGGTATCCTAAATGCACACGCACACATCTGCACATACACACGCACACACACACCACTCCTCTTGCAATGCTCAGCGACCACATTTGTAATATTTATTAAATCTCAGAAATGATTTATGTGCTTGACTGCGGGATGCGAACATGATGTGAGCATGGAAGAAGAACATCCAGAACATCATGCTTTGTTTTCACAGTATCAGCCACAAAGACGGATCATGGGCTATTTGTGAAAGTAGTAAGCTGGATAAGTTCCATAGTGCACGCAGAGACCGTCCTCTCACTGACACAAGGTGTGAAGATGAAGTGTAAAACAGAGACTTATTGTGTTTTCACTTTGATGTGCTGAAAGCAAAACAATATGGTGAGGGATGAGAAAGACTGTGTGCAAACTACAAAACCACCTCCACCCTCTGACTTCCTTCTTTCCTTCCTTCTTTGTGTTTCTTCTCCTCTTTTACCACACTGATCTCGCCTCTCCACGCTCCTCGTCCCTCACCCTCTCTCCTCTCAGCCTCCCTGCGCTGGCTCTTCATGCTGATCTCGGCTCTCAGCGTGGTGATCTCCAGCTCGTACTCCTGGGTCTCCTCGCTGAGGCGCTGCAGCTCGGCCCGCCGGCGACACAGCTCCTCCTGCAGGGAAGCGATGTCGTTCTCCCTCTCTGCCGCCGCCTCCTCTGCCGCCTGCTGGAGCAGGAGCACCTCCTCCTGGGCGACGCGCAGCTCCTCCTGGGCCTCAGCCAGCTCACTCTCCTTCTCCTCCTCCAGGCTGTCCATCTCCTCCTGCACAGAACGCAGCTGGGCTGTGGGGAGAGGAGGAGGAGAATGTTTTCTGTAAAGGGGATGTGTGGGTGAGACTGCAGCATCAGTATGGGTGTATATAGATGTATGTGTGTGTGTGTGTGTGTGTGTGTGTGTGTGTGTGTATATGATCTTACCTGAGGTTTTGCAACAGTGGGCCTGCATGTGTTTGTGTGTGTGGGTGGTGTTCTCCTGCATGTGCATGTGACTGTGTGTGTGTGTGTGTATGTGTGCGTGCGTGTGTGTATGTGTGTGTGTGTGTGTGTGTGGGTACTGTTTGAAAGAACAGCTGATGTAACTGATGGTAACAGACCTTTTTCTCAGGGTCAGATTCAGATTATTAGCTTAGTGTTTTCAGGAAAGAAAAATCCTCTCTGTCTCTCACAAAAACAGCAATGAGAGAATTAATGCAAGATAATGGTGATTAAACCAGCAACGAGTCGCTTAAAAACCTTAGACATAATTCTTGTACACATCCAGATGCTTCATAAAATAGTTTGGCATTACCTCATCTGACTAAAAGTAAGTTACAGCTTTGAAAACACTGCTCTGCTCGTCCTTTTTCTATTTTTCTGTTTGTTATATTGTGTAAGGATTGCCTTTGGGTTTCACTCTATCTCAGAGCTGACCCGCTATAAGGTTCAATTTGGCCCGCTAGATCATAGACATATAAACACAGACGCCGCATTGACTGTGTCAGCCCGTTGCAGTGATACACCAACAGTGACGCCATATCAGAGAGTGAAAGTCTTGCCTGTAAATAAACGGAAGCATTAAGCCCTGTTGCAATGAGCCGTTTTTATATTAACTGGTTTATGATCTACATGTAGTAGAAATAAAAAGTTATGTTTACAGTTAATTATAATCTGGAGGCTTTAATCACTGCTGGATGCTCTGAGGAGGAGTGTGTGTTAGATTAACATAAGCTGAATTACTTACATGGTTTAAAATAATTCCTTGTCATGAGGAATTGTAAAAACTCAAACATGGACTTGGCTTATATTTCATGGTGAAAAACTTGTGGAGACGTCCCTCTATAACATAATTTCATGTGGAAGTAGATAACGTATCAACTTGCTAGCACTCTAGCTAGCTACAGCTATCTGCTTATTAAATCATTGATCATAACAGAATATAATAACTTTCACCTCTGCTTATTTTAGAAAGGCCACTGTGTTCTTTGTTTATGTGATATACTGGTACTTTTATTGGTTCCGGTCTCCATTCAGGCAGGGGAAAATGGAGGGCTTGCTAACATTAGCCTGTTAACTACTTTAGCGTTAGCATAAATTGAATTACCTACATTGTTGAAAATTCTTAATTGTCATGAGGAATTCAAGAAACACATTTGTCAACCATGAATTTGTGTTATTTATCATGTTTAAATACCTGCAGACATCTCTATATAATGTAATTTATTAAGGAAGTAACATTGTACATTTTTTTTAACTCGCTAGCTAGCTAACGCTGTCCACTTATTAAGTCCCCGGTAGATTATAAACATGACTCACTGCAATTAGTTGAGGAATATAAACGTTACAGATTTTTTTATATCAAGAAAAACAACATCTCCCCTGTTTGCTTGTATTTGTTTACAGGCGAGTCTTGCCTCTCCTGCACCCAGTGAGGCATCTGTTTCTATATCGATGTGCCAGATGTTTCTACTGAAAAATAAATACATTTTAATTATAATATAAATCCTCCTGGGGCCCCTCCATGAATCACCACCCTAAAGTGGTGGAGGGGTTTGCGTGTCCCTGTGAACCTGGGAGCCGTGTTGTCCGGGGCTAATAGCCCCTGGTAAGGTCTCCCAAGGCAAAGTGGTCCCCGGGGAGGGGCCAGACTGAGAGTGATTCAGGAAGACCTTGACAAAACAGCATATTTGGACTCTGAGCACCTTGACTGTTAAGGGTACACCGGGCCCCCAGCCTCTAAATGGATGGATGGAGAATATAAGTTGCTGTTTTTTTTATTTTTCTCATTAAATATTTTTTGTCTTTTAGCATGTGCAATCCCTAATTATCAATTATTTTTCATAATATGAGCATAGCGGGCAGAGTGACACTTTGGAAAGACAGTTTGGAGTGAGTGAGGAAAGAACAACATGGAGAGACAGAGACAGTGGCACACAGACAAAAGGCATTTCAACTGAGGGAACATGGTGCCGAGTACCATTTTGCATTTTAACAATACAATCCAACACAACAGGTGTCTGCTTTTGGTCTGTGGCCCACCATTAAGTTTCAGTTTTGGCCCTCTAAGGGAGAACATTTGGGCATGCTTGCTCCATCTTTTGCTTTTTCTTCATTTATTTTTCTCCTTCCTGCACACAGAGCTGTTATCCTCATTATCCCCAGCTGTACTCTGTTGGTTCTGAGGTGCGTTTTATTGACCCCTCATGATTGAGCACAAATCTCATTTAGGCTTTCTGAAGAATAATTGTGTTTCTGTGTGAATACTTTCTTTATATAAGATGTTATTTTAAAAAATAGTTACAAAAAAGACAAAGCCTCCAGATCAATAAGCCAAATCACTGCAAGCATTTAACTTGTTCTAGTCAATCACATCCAAACATACTTCTGAAGCACTAGAGAGGTAGTGGGACAAAAGAAATCCATACGGTGACATACAAGATGTAGGTCCTGTCGATTTATGCTAACACAACGTTTTTCACCGGCAGCTTACAGACTAAAGCTGGCATCGACTGTTGAAAAACATAAGAAATGTAAAATGTAGTATCTGATTTTTGATTTATTTTTCCTGTTTCCGTTGTTGATTGGCCAAATGAAATAGTTTTTGTCTGGGTTTATCAGAGAGCAGAACAGAACAAACATTTCTGAGTGTTTTATGACGTCAATACCTTGTAGATTCTGGATCTGCCGTGTGAAGGCTTCAGCCTGATGGGCGCTGGCTAGACGCTCATCCTCCAGCAGACCTGGTGGAGAGGTGAAGTGAGGAGAGGAGTGGGTAGAGAGATAAGAGGAAAATGTCAGCAGGCCAATAGAAAGATGACAACTTGATAAGCTGTTCAACCTTGAGGCATGACTGAGTGACACAAGCAGCTCTGTGTGTCCGTCTGAGTGTTAAACACAACGTGAGCCGCACCGTCAGTGTTACTGTAAGATCTGTCAGTATATGAATTTTATAAAACTCTTTTCTCTTCCTGAACATAATAAGTTCTAAGTACAGCAGGACAAAACAAAGATGATTATTTTGGCTGTAATTTTCACAGCTTTTGGTTTGCGGCTATTTTTGACTTTCCATTTCCTTTTGGTCCTTGTTAGTGTGTGATGCCAAGTCATTTCTCCAGCATACTTCGGGCAGATTCACTAATGGCTTTAATACAACAACAGCTGCTAGGTGGAGACACCGGAAGGTCAGTTGAGCCTGGATATTCTTAAAGGGCCAATTCGCCGAAACCACAAATAACAAGAGAGATTTTTACCAGCCATGACAGCTTCATAACGGCTGGCATTGTTTTCACCGTATGAGTCTGAGTGTGTGTGTGTCATTGTGGCAAAATGTGGTCCTGGTGACACGTTTTGTAGCAGGAAGTACCACATAAGCCATTTTGAGTACTTTGTTAGATGTTCGTCCATCTCTGCACTGATTTTTGTCCACGCAGTATTGTCACAACCGTGTAAAATCGAGTCCTAAAATTTTACAGGTGTGCAGTTGAGATCAAGATGAAGCACAAGTTTGAAGACAGGTGTGATCTGAGCAAAGGGACCAGAAATAGGAGCGTAGGAAGTAGGAAAGGGGCTACTGCCACCCCATTTTAAGCCCCTGACTGACAATCGCTTTAAGTCAAGGATTGCTGTATCACGACCGGACGACTTTCATCGCAACAGTCTGGAAGCTTCGCTCAGCATGGTCTCTAGTCTTCCTTACATGTACCCTGAGTACCGTTGCCATGGTGATACTTTGGCTTTACATGATTAAAATGTAAATCTAATTTTTACCCACTAGTCTTTAAGATGGCAGTGTCGGTTAGTCCACCCCTTTGATCCGGACTGAAATATGTCAACATCTACAGTATAGGTTGTCATTGTAGGTTGACCTTTGGTACATTTGTGTAAGGCGGCTGTGGCTCAGAGGTAGAGTGGGTTGTTCACTAATCGGAGCTAGCTGTTCCATCGGTGTGTGGGTGCATGTGAATGTTCACTGAGTAGCAGGTGACACTATGTATAGTAGCCCCGGCCACCAGTGTGTGAATGTGACATAGTGTGAAGGCGCTAGACTAAACTACAAAGGCGCTATACAAGTGCAGTCAATTTACCATTTTCAGACATTCCTGATCCCTAGAGGATGACTTCTATTGATTCTGGTAATCCCCTAACTTTTCCTCTAGCACCGTCAAAAGTTTCATTAGTTCATTACTTTCGTTTAAGATCAAATACTTGCAAATATGAACATGATGAATATGAGTGGCAACCTCCGGGGGCTGAAAAATAGAGCCAACGTACCCAACTGTAGAGCAGGAACAATCATGTTTACATCCTGGTACAAAAAAACGGTTTAGGTCTCTACAGCTAATTTTCCCATTCATGACAGCTGTAGCCTACTGGGGGTTAATTTTTATTAAACCCACCAGTTGAAATTTTATTATGTTCCAAAAATCCAAGATGACGACTGTAAAAATGCCAAAATTGAGGCTTCAAAATAATAATCCACAGACCAACTGGTGATGTCACTCTGGCTGCATCTATTATTTTTATACACTTAATAAATACCATATCTGCCTCACATCAACATTGACACTATGAGCATATTAGCATTCTGACATTAGCATTTAGCCTCAGGTCAGTCTCACAGAGCACCTAGCATGGCTGCAGACTCTTGGTCTCACTTAAACTTTTAAAATTCACTATCAGGGTGCCCATTAGCTCACCTAGCACCCCATGCACAGAGGCTTTATCCCTGCCGCAGCAGCCGGGGTTTCAATTCCAACCCATGGCTGTTTGCTGCATGTTATCCCCTCTCCCTCTTTCTCGCTAATAAACTCTCCTATCTATTAAAGGCAAAAACCCCTTAAAAAATATCTTTAAAGAGACCTCACTAGCACCATTTCCAGTGGGATCCTTTAATCAGCAAAATCATGCTACAGATTTTTCTTCGGCTCAGACGAAGTCTCCCCGTTATTTCATGAAACAGCAGTGTACAGCTGAACTGGTGAGTGTAGTGTATTAATAATCGTCTATAGACCCCTGTTCTTAACCTACACCTCACCTTACGTCATCCTCTAAACCATGCTCACTCAGGACCCCCACCACCTCCGCCGCTCCACCCCCCCAACAGCTGTCAGCAGCCTGAGCAGCTGACTGTTCCCAGTGGGAGTTGACCCACAGTGATTTCTCGTTGTGGTCTAGGACACCCAGTCTGGAAGCTTCGCTCAGCATGCACGCAGTTGTCTGAGGAATGTCTCTACCGCTGCCAAACAAACAACTGAGCTCACCACGCCATGTCTTTTAGTATGACACGCAGTCATATACACACACACACACACACACACACACACACACACACACTGAACTCAGCGCAGCCCCATACCCAAGGCCTTACTCAGTGCTAGTGTCCCTGAACATTAAGCTCATCATTTCTAAGGTATGATGTGATGCTCCATTTGGTGCCTGTGAGGAACTGACCGTGTCAGCGATCGCATATAAACATTTACGCTTCTACGTGTTCAGTTAGATTGTGATGAAGAGGAGACGTCTCAGGTGGAAAGTTAAGCTGTTCAGGGGGCTTCTCTTCGCTGGTAGTGTGTGAAGAATAGAGGAAATGTAAACAATCACTGGGGTGGAAAGTAAATTGTTTATTTTACTGTACTGTAATAATAATTAAGTTAGAGACCTCCCAAAGAGGAACACATAATCATGACATCTAGCTACATGAATTAAGTTAATTCATAAAGAGGGAAGGCCCCACAAGGTTTATGAATGTTAGTGTATAATTGCTTGTTTAATTTACTTGAAATTAAAGGAAAACGTCATTATGTATCTGGATCTCATTCTCACTTTTTGTCCGCTTTGTTTATTGGTTTAGATAATATTTCACCAACCACCTCCACTGTAGACATTTGGGAAACCTGGACTCAAAAACAGAAATGCAAGAGCCATGGTGAGCTGTAATGAAATAAGGCCCATTTCACAGAAACTGTTCACAAGCGTCACATTTCACAAATGACTGTTGAATGTAAATGGCAGATAAATTTTGCATGCTCACGCCTGGGTTGAAAGTATAGCGTGTCTTCTGAATGGTGAATCGTGTCATCATTGAAGGGAGAGGAAATTATCTCATGTTGCAAATGGGTGAAACTGGCCCCTCGCTGCAGAGCAGGATGTATCCACGCTTTGGTCGAACAGCCAGTGACATACCTAACATATTCATGTGTGCACACCAGTTTGCTGTGGCTCGCTTTCAGTTTAGCTCGGGACACACTGTGCAGATGGCAACGAATTGCCACTATATGATTAAATGGAGATGGCATTTTGTGCTACGGGCACAGGCACAGGAGCCCAAAGTGCCAGGGGCCCCACTGACCTTTACCTGTAAAATGTCACTCAGGGGGTTTTCACATATCGTCCTTTTTAAATGAACAGAACTCTTAAAGAGCACCAAAAGTGGACCAACAGAAAACGGACTCAGTTCTTTTTGTGTTCATATTGTCAGATCATTTGAAAGAGGACTCAGCTCTCTTTCTGGTCAACTTCAGCTCTGATGGAACCGCACTGCGGGCTTGAAGCTTTAGAGGGGTCTGAGTTCTCCTGGAGTGTTGAAATATGCACAAAAAAATGCTGAGATACCGCTCTGAGTCCTTTCAGGGGGCTGAAAAGGACCAAGTGTGAAAACACCCTCAAATGACCTCATACTGACCAGGAAGTGACATGAAATGACTGCAGAGGAACCACTAAGAGACACAAAGTAAGAACAAAAATGAGCAGAACACACCCAAAGAGACACAAAATAATCACGTGGAGATACACAACCACAAAAATGAATAAATACTACAAGGATTAATAAAGATATGATTCAAAAAGAGACAAAACCAAGACAAAGACAGTGTCTTACGCTTATGTGGGAGCTGTGGTGAGGGCTTTTGCATATCTGTGCTCAGGTGCCCATTGTCTCATAATCCACCCATGCTGCTGTGCTTTTAACTACAAAAGCTACAGGGATATTTAGGAAGTAGAAGTATTTCAGAATATTTCTGTCAAAGTTTTTGTAGCTTCTTCAGCTCCTTGCTTCAATAGTTGTGATTTTTGCCAGTTTGTATTTTGCAAATCTCTACAGCAGAGATGGTTACGGTTGTGGTTAAATGTTCCCACCACTAAAAGTCATACAGGACAAAAACATGAGAATGAGACCCTGGTTGACAAGTGGCAGAATTTTTGAAAATGTACCCAGGACGGCAGGATTTAGGGTCTTTGGAAGATGTTTGCATTTGTTTTTTTATAGATCTTGATTTCAGGTCACATGTGCTGTTGGTAAATAATAAATAAAAGATTGTGATCGAGGGAGATTAATGATTCAAGACATTAAATAATGAATAAATAGTATAAAAAATACAGTCTTAGAGCCGGCGGCGGTTTCCAAGGCTGGAGGTCTCACCTTGCAACTCATGAAAGCTCTCCTGGTGTTTGTTGGAGGTCTCTCTGGCATCGTCCAGCTCCAGCAGCAGCTGCAGCACCTGGGCCCTCAGCTCCTCCAGCTCCTGCTCCTCCGTCAGAGGCTCCTGCTCCTTCTTCCTTTTCTCCTCCCCTTCGCCTTCCTCCTCCTTCAGCTTCTTCTCCTCCTCCCCTTCCTCCTCCTGAGCTCTCTCCTGGTCCATCTCCTCTTTCTCGTTGTTCTCCTCCAGAACGCCTCTCTCCTTCGCCGTCATCTCGTTGTCCATGGTGGGGCTGCACTCTGCTTTCAGATCGCACGGGTCATCTGATGAAAAGATGAGAGCGATATTAGAGAGGGATGCCTGATAGGGAAAGAGAGAGGGAGAGACAGGAAGAGAGATTTACAGGTGACAAACCTCTCTGTCATCAACCTAAATTCAGTCATGCTTCAGACACAGGTTGTGTAGTCTTTTGAATCAACAGCACCATCTTGTGATAAAAGATAAAAGCATTGAGTCCTTTGTGCACCAACCTGTATTCCACTCACGTACCTTAATGTAACATGCTCATTTAAATACACAAAATCACAGACAACCCTCTTATGAGATTAGAGCCAAGATTTTGACAGAGAGGAAGCAAGAAATTCATTCACATCAGGAAGGACGTGTCAGATTATACTCCAAAATATGTCAAACTGTCTTGTCAGAGTTTCAATACCATGTAGTTAAGGGAGACATTATTAACTATATCATGTGTTGATGACAACTGATTACAATGTTAGGACACATTGTACGCTCCTCTATCTGCACATTAAAGTTGGATTTGTGACCAGTAGGTGGAGTGAGTTAGCTGACACAATGCAGAGAGAGAAGGAGGGAGGAGGGCCTGAATGCTGAAGCAATCACTATGACTCACCACTCAGCAATGCACCTCCAAGTCCATAATAACACAAGCTACCACTCATAGTCCGAGAGATGTGACAAACACACGTCCCTCTCTTGTATTACACGGTGTCACATTACACGGTTGTCTGCCGGTTTTTTGTTTTGTTTTTTTTTTTGCGTTGGTTTCCTTTGTTCCTGTGGACCGCCTGTTGTTAATGTCGGCCTGTAAAGCCCAATGAGACATTGTATACGATGTACTAGTAAACTTGATTTGACATTAGAACAGCTGTTGCTTGCCAGAGCTGCAGAGACAGATGCAGAGCAGGTCAGGAAACTAGAAGGGAGGGCATCATTTATAGCACAACAACATGACGGCAAATTCCCATTTGACTAGGAGGAAAAGTCGTTTCCCATTAGTGAGATGAGATTTGCTGCGAGGCAGGAAAGGACGGAGCTAAATGGAGATTATATTCACAGTGTTGGTTTGTTCTCAGGTGCAGTTAATAAGGTCAGAGGATCACTTGTGCCTCAGTTACTGTCTCATCCCTGGAAATTCTGCTTACATCACACACACTGGCCTGCTGTCATTTCTCTCTTATTTCTCAAATAACGTGCCCTCCGGGGTCAAGCCCAATCTCGGTGATAAATTGATGTGTGGCGTCACACATTCATGTTCGAGTGGTACCCGAGCGCCTCAGAATTGCTGTTTGTGCTCAGACAGCAGTGTGAGGATGGGAGAGGGGAACGGTGTTTGCTGAGAGACGAGAATAGAGAGATGTGACGAAAGAAAAGGTGCAGCAGGGGACACAGTGAGGCATTAACTAAAGATCCACCTAATTAAGAGTGATGCTCACCGGTGTAATCTTGGCTCAGGGGATCCTTCCATCTCTTGTGGTAATTATTTCTCTGCCTTGTTGTTCCCCTCAATAGATGTAACTATTTCCACCACAACCGAGCACTTGCGACAAATTCGTTTTTACCATATCTGTATGACATTAGCAGCGGGCTGCATCCTTCCTGTCTCATAATAATGTTCATTTAAACAATGCAGCCCCTGAGAGGCGCCTGAGAGGTTTCGTGAGCACTGGGCTATTTTGTCATTAAACTTTGATGCTGGCGTAATGAGTTAGTCATAAAGAAGAGAGCTGGAGCCGTGTGGCAGGGAGAGAGCTGGCGCTGCTTGTATAGCCAGCGGCAGCGAAAGGCCATCAAGATACAAAAGGCTCCCCACTGAATATCACTCACATCCGAACCCTTCACGACGTCTAGCTAAGGGTTTGATAACTCGGAAAGCTCTGGCTCAAGTGATTTGGGCAGTGTTTTAGGTTTTGTGGATGTGACAATCAGCATTCAATTACAGCAGATCAGAAACAAACTGTGAAACAGATTACAGCGAAAACACGGTCAGAATGAAGTATTGTAGGGGAGAGCGGGGATTGTTGTAACACAGGATAGTTGTGACACTTTCAATTTCTCTAACCAAGAGCGAGCTCTGTATCACCTGATTCATACTGCACATGCCTAGTTTACTCCTTATTCCTATGGTCTGTAAAAATAATGGGCGTAACCACCATAACGTCACCCATTGGTTTGTGGGCTCCGATTCTGAAGCCTCATGTTTGATATTTCGGCCATCGCCATCTTGGTTTTTTTAGGAGCTAAAAGTGACCATATTTGAGCAAGAGGGTGGAGCTGACTGAGAGGCCAAGGACACCATTGGCTGACAGCCTGTCACTCAAAGCGACCCACGCAAATTATTTACATTTATCAAAAATGTAAACAGTTGAGTTATATAAACATTTAACCCTGTACATTTGTCATGAACGGAGAAATTAGCTATAGAGACCAAAACTGTTTTTGAACCAGGCTGTCAACATGTTTAGCTCTGCTGTAAATTTGGGCATTTTAACCTGGGGGTCTATGGGGATCAGAGCCAGCCTCAAGTGGCCATTTGATGAACTGCAGTTTGCAGTACTTTGTGTTGGCATTAGCCTTAGCATAAGTAATAAGATGTAGCCTTCCCATTATCCTTACCCTAACCTTAACTGCCTTTCTTTTAACGTAATATTTCTTAACTAATGTTAGCTAATCACTAACTTTGCATTAGCACAAGTGTCAAGATGTGTCCTTCCCATTACCCTTACTGTAACCATAACAACATAATACTTCATAGCTAGGTAATCACTAACTTAGTAATTTCGACAGGACTTTCACGTCTGGGCCAAGGAGCGAAGGGTTGCTGATGGTGGACTGACATGTAGGTATGATAGGTGAGTCATTTAGCGAGAGGGCAGGACACATAGCTGTTCCACCTGCGGTTATACCTACATGTTGCTTTCCTATTCCTCGTGTGAACTATGTTGCAGAAACAGCCATGGTTATAAGATAAAAAGTAATTTTGGAGGTACGAAAGTATTTTTTTTACTTTTTTTACTTTTTACTTTACATGTATTTTGTAATAGCACTGCCGCTCTGTAGTTAAATTAATCAAACTGAAATTGCAATTATGTGTCTATGTAGATATCTTTCATGCAAGTTGTTTGTGCTAATGTTTTAGCTGTTAATTCGTGACTACAAGAGCTCACACACACAAACAGACAAACACAAACACACCAATTATGTAAAAAGAAGTTATTTAAGTGTTAAAGTTTTTGTCATAATCCTTATTTCATGATGTTACATCTCACTCTAGACTACGTTACAACTAACCTGGATGATGAGGTAATTTGTAATATTTCACTCCTTGTGTTTGAGACCAAACCACACATCTTCTGTTTGTGTGACAGAGATAGCAGCTACACCATTTCATCCAGACACATGTAACTAGTTTGGATCACATTTTGAATACTCTGGCTTTTAAGAACTCCAAGTTACGGACAGAAATGTCAAAACTGTTGAACTATCCTCTACACACTATTTACACACTTTCTGTGCTGCTGTTAGATGCTGAGAAATTGTTTAGGACATCCATTAATATGACGGACAAGAAAAGCCGTCTCAGCTTTCCTCAACTTCCTTTGACGGCATCTTTGCAAAGGCATTAGCCTCCACCTTGTTATGGTTCCTCTCAACACATTAGTCTGTGTCCGTCAGCTCTATAAAACCTCCTCACGGAGCCATCCCATATCTGTCCAGTGTTCCCACCAGTCTGCCTTCTTAGCTATTCCCAGCAGCTTGTTAATCATCTCAGTCCTTAAGGAAGCTTTATCACCTCACCTTGTGAGTGAATGTCAAACACATTGTGCAGCAGAATCAGCTGCAGTGACACCTGTGATCACTCCACCGCATACTTGGCACGGTGCTGGTCTTTAGTCACGCAGGGATTGCATTAGACATGGATGCTGCTCGCATACGAGAGCGGGCATGGGCAGGAGAGTCATCTCAGGAGCAGCGTTACAGCTCCGGGGAGAGGACGGCTTTATCTAGCCAAAGCACATTCCTTTGTAATCACACTGCAGCACAGCACATTGAGTATGTCACTGCAAACATTGTGCCACTTTGGAGACGAGACAACAAGCAAGGCTGAGTGTTTTTTTGTCAGCATCTCGGAGATTAAATTTAAACATTAATGTGGCGACACAAGGCCTTTGTTTTGCTTCTGATTTGGTGTTCAGTGATGGAGTGAGGAGTGTAATGAAATTTGCACTTTGCAAAATTGAGAGGCAGAGTGAGGATTTTAGCAAACGGAGGCATGCTGGCAGAGGCGTGGATGTAGGACAGAGCTGCTTCTACCTGGCACCACAGGCGAGCCTCTCTCCGTACAACACTCTGCAGTCAGACTTACAGTCCTGTATATTAAATAGGCAGCAGAAACTGAAATTCAATCTCCCAGTGTAAATGATTAAATTTAATGTTATTATTGTGTCTTGCATACATTATATGCTGAGCCCAAACAGGCTTACAAGACTGCATAAAGAAATAGAGACCAGAAACCAGAGCAGGAACATAAATTACAAATAATACTAAACAAATAAACCTTCCTGACATTTTTTTCCAAGCTTCAGAGACAAAGGCAGCCAACTTATAAACACGCAGATTAAACAACCATTCCTTTCTGTCGTCGTCAGTGCACCAGAGCAAGTCTGGGTTTTGAACAGACATTTCATTAAATATAGATATGCTTAACTCATCATAATAACAACAATACAGAAGACACTGTGATTAACTGTCAC
>JAPZEB010000023.1:23050293-23060740 GCA_029783705.1 Chaetodon striatus
GTTACTTGACAGAGACAGCAAACTAGCTTGATGACATGGCCAAACGCAAGTATGATGCTAAATGTATTAAACTGTGTGGACTTTAAATTAATGACTAAGGAGAAATCTGGACCCCGTGGCTGGACTGGTTGGGAACCACTGCTTTAGGGTTTAATTTGAGTGATGTCACACTACACTGACAGCAACCATTTCACAACCATACAGGATTAATAGTATACAGCTGTTGATTTTTTTTTAAGGCAGTAGTATCGGATCGGTACTCCGTATGGGCCAATTCGCACGTTCAGGTATTGGAGCATCTCTAATTTAGTTGTGTGTGCACAGGAATCTGTTTTGAAGATGAAGCAATTAAAGTTGTTTGACCGTGAGTTGAAGAGTCCGACTGACCCGTTAACATCATAAATGAATGTGCAGATTGATTCAGTTGACACGTAACTGTATAAAACACAACCTACAAGAGTGTTTTTAGGCTACTATTTAAGCTGCCTTACGTATAAATGCCTAGTATCTTAAGTATTCAAAACATAAAGTGACTAAAAATGTCAAACATATGTTTAGTTTCAGCAACCAAAAGCTGCCTGATTGTCATGCTGGCAACTAATTCTTAAAGTTAGTGTCGAGCCCTGACTAGTGCAGATATTTTAGACCCGGGTGAGCATTTTAAAATCAAATTCACAAACCTCTCTGTTTTATAAAGACTTGTTTCGTTGCTGAAAGAACTTGTGTGACCTGTGAACACACACTGCTTTCAAAGAACACTGTTTCACTGCTCTGAGTGACAAATCTATCCCCTCCATTGTATTCAACTGTCTGTCTGCATGACTAGATAACACTGGAGGTGTGTCATTAGTGCCCTCTTAGCCTCAATTAAAACACACACACACACACACACACACATTCCTGCCTTCTAGGCCAAAGTTTGTGTTAGTGTTTCCTCTGATTATAACTTGCGGCATGACAAAAATGATGAGAGTCATTTTAATTTTTGGGTCAACCCACAATCCATCAACACCTGAGTGGCTGATCACACGTGCCATTGTACTAGTATCACCACGTCAAACTCACCAGACAGGAATCTACAACAAAAGACACAATGCGACATGCTTCTTTGTGATCCTCCCTTTTTACAAACGATACATAAGTCACTCTGTCATTAACTAGATGTTTTGATGGCGGCAACCTCTCCTACTATACATTATGCAGTGTTCAAAATCAGACTGAAATATGCACATCCTCTCTAAATGTACTTTGATGCGCTGAGCTGCTAATTGTTTTTCTGTTTTTAACTGTTTTTAGTTGTATTGTTTTGAAGGACAATTTTAGATACATCATTTTATCCTTTCTCGTTGTACTGCTGTTTTTTATGTGTGCATACACAAAAAATGACAATAAACTAATCTTGAATATCTTGGGGAGTCTTGAAAATCTTTTACAGGTGAAAGTTTCTTAGCGGTCTACGATGTTTTCCTGCACTACTTTCAGAAAAGAAGGTACAATCAGATGTGAGGCACTGAAACAAACAAGACAAACATGAAAGCCATCATAATCTACCTCTCGCAGTCTGTCGCCATCTGACATTGTTGGTGCTCAGTGTTTTTCTCAAAGGACATATACGGCTCCTGCTCCTCATAAATGCCCTCGTCGCTATACATCGAGCTCTGCCAGGTTGTAGGCTGCGAGATGGAGGTCCGAGGGGACGCCACACTCACGTTCATGTAGTCTGGTATCTCCTCATAGTGAGGCATGTTCTCGTAGTAAACACCTTGGTCTGTTCCAAGACAAAACTCATCCCCGTCCACACTCTGCTCTACTCCAAGCAGCGGGCAGGAGAATTTACGTGGAGCCCTGAGATGCTCGTGGAAGTCCTCAAATCCGTTTTCATCCACGCTTTGTTCGTTCTCATTCGCAGTGCAGTCCGAGCTCGAGCCTCCTTTCCCTATCAGCTTGGGAAGCATCTTCACGGAGAGCTTCAAGTCCAGCAGTTTCCGGAAAGAGTTCCTCTTTTGTCCTTCGGAGCGCTGGAGGTCAGCACCAGAGAACGACTTGGCCCTCTGTTTGCTGGATCGAGAAGGTTTGACGATTCCAGGTGTTGAGGGTTTTCTGTTTGTTGTCTCGTCTGGAGGCGAAGGCAGCTCCCTCATCACACGCTCCTTCAAAGCACAGTCTTCTTTAGAAAGGTCCGTCCTCTTCTCATCACCTCCTAATTTCATCTCGTCTCTCTCCTCAGAGGACTCCTTCCTCTGCATCCATGCCATTGGGCTGCTGTGTCTCTGGGGCTTCTTCGGAGCGACCTTGACCACCTTGTCCTCTGCCGCCACAGCGATGGCAGAAGCCTCCGGTCGATCGAGCGAACAGCTAGAGGGAGGACTATGTGTGAAGTCACTGTACACCGCCTCCTCATCATCACACGTTCCTTCCCTCTCCACCTCTTCATCCTCCTTGTCGACCGATACCTCCATCTCCTGGATGCTGCTGTCCCACCCCAGGTCTTCCTCCTCCACATCCTTTGGGAGCGTCTGAGGAGCAGAGGTTGGTGCTTTCTCAGGTGCAGACAGTAACGGCTTTTTCCTGGGCGGAGGCGCCGGCTGAGTGCAGGCTCTTCTCGCTGATAGAAAACTTGGCAGCTTGTTTCCAGCAGGTACACTGACAGACGGCGATGAGCGGCCCTTCCCCTCTGATGACACCTTCACCTCACTGACGTTCATTTCCCTCCCTTCCTGGCTCACAATCTCCTCATTCTCCTCCTCCACCTTTTCCTGACGGACCAGCACAGCCGTCCTGGGTTTCCGTGGTACAGGGACAGGGATGGGTTTCCTCGAGGCTGCTGGGACGGGTTTAGTCTGGGGCACACAAGGTATCTGCTCTGAGCCAAGAGCATCTTCCTCTGGTCCTCGCCCAGGTGCACTCTGAGGGATTACGTTACCATTTGCCTCATCGCTCCATGTTCTGTGGGGAAGGGACGGCCTAACGGTCACGTCAGGACCTGATGTGTTGAGATTTCTGTCTAAACTTTCTTGCAGAGGTTTATGGTTTGTGTGGTGAGTATTAGTAGAAGTGTTCATCACTTTGCACTTGTCTGTTTTCTCTCCGCTGTTATCCAGGGAACCTCGAGATGTCGGGAGAAGCTTTCTGTTTGTGTTCCTGACGCACCTGCAGTTTTCCTGGCTACATAGACATATAGGAATAATATAGTCCCAGTCCGGCTTTTTGTTCTCTTGCTGTGTTGCATTTTGGGAGTTGAGAAGACCTTCGAGCTGTGGGGTTTCTCTCGCAGATGTTTGAAGAGGGCTCTTTGAAGCCAGTGGTTTGGATTCCACAGCAGTGGTGAGTTTAGAGAGGCAGGGCTTGGGGGCCAGCGCTGGTTTAACCTTCCTCTGTGTGCCAGGAGACGGGAGCGAGAGGCGGCTGTCTCTTCTGGGGGTTGACGGAGACAGTCCTGGCCTCTGGGGCTGGGCCAGCTTTGGTTTTGGGGCCAAGGGTGGCTTTTGCATGCCTGAGGAGAGAAAAACAAAAAGTCAAAGAGACGCACGTCAGATTTTGTACAAAGAATCTGAAATACATCAAAAAAGATTACGGATGTAATCTGGCTCAATAAAAAAGCCCATTCTGAATATATATATATCCAGATGGTATATTTAATGCATTTCCAGTAGACACACAGATGTTGCCTGAGTGGTAGTTCACTCTTAAACTCTTTGGCTCTGTAGCACTGATCCTAACCTAGTGACAGCTTAGTGTAAAACTGCTGTAAAGGACTCAACCACCTCCACAGGGGGTTCAAATATCACATGGCTTATGTTTGCCTCTCCACACAACAGCACAGTAATCCGGCTAATGGTGCGTGTCAACAGGCAGAGAAAGAGGAGGAGGAGGAGCAGATGGGAGGTGAAGAGTGGGAGTCAAATGGAGGAGGGGGGTTGCAGGGACTGGGGAAAGAGTCATGCAAACTGGTACATCTGGCTGAACCAGTGTCCTAAAATCTTTTGTGCTGGAACTAACAATAACACGCTGACCTGCTGACAGGGACGGATGTTGTGTTGTTTTCCCTCAGCACATATTTCCTCACTCAGTAAACCACAGGTTGGACACTAACACATCTAGAAATCTACAAAAACAGTCTCGTGAAATTTGATTTTGGAGATTCTGGGAACTGATCAACAGACAGACAGGGTCCCAAATACCGTAATACATTGATTGACAGTCACTTACCTTGACTACATGCACACAGTGGTAGGATGCAAGTACATTTACTCAAATACTATACTTAAGTACAAATATGAGGTATTTTTATTTTACTTGAGTATTTTAATCTCATGGCACTCTCTGCTTTTACACCACTACACTTCAGAGGGAAATATACTTTTTACTCCACTACAATTGTTTGATCACTTTACAAAAGTGCGTAGAAGTTACTTTACAAGTGGAGATATTTGCACACAAACCATATGAAAATAGGCAAGAACAGCTGAAACCATTAATCGATTAATTATAAGAATAATTAGCAAACATTTTCATAATCATTGAAGCCATTTTTCATGGAAGATCATATAGATATGAGCTACTTGCTACTTGACTAATTCAATTTATTAATTCAATTTATTCAAACATTTTCCTGATTTTACTTATATATTTATATTTAACCATTTGAAACCTGAGCAAATTAATTTCTGGCAAAAACATGAAAAGAAGGCTATGAGCAACTTAATGAGAAATGACTTAAATATCAGCAAAATATAAGTAAAAAAAAAGTTACAAAAAAAATAAAATTTGCAAACAAAAAAACAAGGAAATGTCTAAAAAAGGGGGTAAAAATAAAATGAAATAAAATTAAATTAAATTATATTATATTAAAAATAATAATAACTTATTGGAGTGGCAAAAAATAAAAATGATCAATATAATAATACAGTTAATGCAATAATATATATATAAAAACATATATTCTGTCTCTAAATTAGATTAAATGATTAATTATTAAAAACAATATATTCTTAGAAAAGCAAAAAATAACAATATTAATATTAATAATACTTTCTTGCAATTAGTAGTACACGTAATACTAAATTGCTGATTGCCTTTTTGTCAAAGAAATCAAACCAATCTGCTCAGGGACCAAAGGTTTAAATATTTGTGAAAGGTGTCTGAAAGCAGCACAAGAGAAGTGATGTTGCTCCAGGTATCAAAGGGTTAATTAACAGTGTCAAAGCAGGACTTTAACTAGTATTTTTACAGTGGCATTTATACTTAAACTTTAGTAAAACCCGGGTACTTCCTCCACCACTTCATGCACACAGTCTGTTTTATATCTTCTTGTGTTTTTTATTGTTAATCTGTTCACACAGCAGCTTGTTCGGCTGTTTAACATTTAAAAGCACAACCACAGGCTGCAGATCAGTTTCAGCTTGACGCCCTACAGTCATGAATCTGTTGCTTCTCCCTGATGTTTATCTGTCTTACCCCCTGAGAAATAAACAAACAAAAACATAACTAACTGCGTGTTTCCATCGCAGTGAAACTTTCTGATTTATAATCTATGAGCCAGCTGTGAGGAGTTCTCTGACAATCATGGAGTTTGCAGGCACTTACCTGAGCTCATCATCGCGTCACTCACTTCAGTCCAGTTCAGTCAGTTCAGAGGAGCGGGAACAAACCATGCTGTGTGTCCGGATACACCTCAACACTCCATCCAATCTGAAGAAGTTAAAGTCAACAATATATATAAAAGTGATCCGCGTTTGTTCGCCCAGCACATGTGATCCTGCTGCTGCTCTCAGTTCAGTCTCACCGGAGCCTCACTGACTGGCTGCCAGCTACATCCACCACACTGCTTCCTTTTTGTTTCCATAAACACTCCACTAGGGGTCCTCAGGGGCCACAAACTGCCACATCAACCAAAACAAAACTCTCAACTGTGACACTAACCCAAAAACCCGGACCACTCCAAAGGAAGGTTTAATGTTGTTTAAACTGTCTGAAACTCATCTGATCAACATTTCAACATTTCATTAAGACTTCTTCATCATCATCATTACACGGGAATTTCCACCCACACAGCTTTCCACACACATCATCATCATCATCGTTAATAACACCACAAGGGTGACTAAGAGACTGAAACATGAGCGGAGGCCAGCTGATGCTTTGTAAGCTATATTGGATACAAACAATGGGGAAGTAAAACTAAAAAAAAGCATAATTTCTGGGTGGTGTTTTCATCATGCTGAGTCTGTGTCATCGGGCTGATCAATCAGTCATGGTTACAGGAAACAGATCTGGCTACAGGAAGCAAGGAAGATGACGGGCAGCTTGTCTTAAAAAGTAAAAATAAAAAACCTACAGCACAGTTTGGTGTTTTTAATTTAAAAAATCACAGTGAATACAGATATTTCTCAATAATAGTCATTTAAAGGTCCACTGAAGCATCAGCCATCCTGTACGCTCTTCACGGTCAGAAGTCAAAAAACATTTTGCACTTCAAGTTCAGATAAGGCTAATCAGCAGTGCCACCCACACAGCAAGCAAATGAGGTGTTTGCACTCTGACCGCACATCAACCTCAAGTCTGAACCACATCTGACACAGTGTGAGGACTTTGTTTCTTTGTTTTTAATAACACAAGTAGGCCGAAGCAGATATCATCCAGTCACTGGAGCGTATTCAGTGTGTGGTAACAGGAACACGAGGGAGTGCTGCTGTCTTCTTCGCTTTGATACAAAAGTCCCTCTGCTGTTGGTGCGAAACATCAGCAGCTTGATTGTTTTTTCTGTTCAGGACAAAAACACTGAGCCAGTAAGTCAACACACACACTGTGTTGTATGAAAACACAACACATGCGTTAGAGGAAATGTTTGTGTTGTGAGCCATCACTTGACATTTCAGACATTATTGAGTGTGAGTACAGTCACACACCTCTGCTTGGCCTTTTCCGTTTCCACTGAAGGAGTAAGTGTTGTGTCATCTCCTCTTTTTAGTGTTGCACTTTGTGAGCTGTGAGCATCTGTGGCTGCAGAGGTTTCAACTGTATCACTGCGAGACAAGGACAGAAAACTATGAACACCACTGCTGCAAAGTAACTGTGTACATTTTATTTAACATTTTATTTAAGAGATTAAAAATGTCTTTTTCGAAAGTGTCCTGGCCATTACAGGTAGCAACATGGAACAAAAATAGAGACTAAAAATGTAAAGCTCTAAAACAAGCAATATAAAGCCTGGTGTCCCCAGGCCAGATGAGATATGTAATCCCTCCAGCGTGTTCTGGGTCTGCCCCGAGGCCTCCTACCAGTGGGACGTGCGCGAAACACCTGCAACAGGAGGCCCCCAGGAGGCATCCTGATCAGATGCCCGAACCACCTCAACTGACCCCTTGCAACGTGAAGGAGCAGCGGCTCTGCTCCGAGCTCCCTCCAGACGTCCGAGCTCCTCGCCCTATCTCTAAGGCTGAGCCCAGCCACCCCACGGAGGAGACTCAGTTCGGCCGCTTGTATCTGCAATCTCATGATTTCGGTCCCTACCCAGAGCTCATGAGATGGACCAGAAATCTTCACCACGGCGGTGAAGTGGCACCAAACGAAACAAAAATAAAAGTTGAACTTCTTTCACAAACACTGACAACATTTCGTGCCACTTTTGCAAACAAACAGTGACAAAACAAGCGGACCATGTAGGTGGGCTTAGAGTGTCATTTACTGTCACTTACTGAACAAGCACTGCCAAGGAAAGTATAAGGAAGGAAATGTTATGGCGACAGCGACAGTGACAAGGTTCCAGGAACCAGATTTTTGGTTTCAGTTCTACTGAAGTCAGTGGGATAGGCACAGTGAATCACACTGTAACCCACCATATCGTTGTTGTTTCAATTTGACTGAAAAAATTATTCCATCAGATTAAATACCACATATTATGTGAGGTTTTTTTTTTTTAGCTAAATGTGGCTGTTTGTTTCCAAACAGATCATAAATCTGCCCAGCAGAGCTTGAGATGCAGCTTGAAGCTCATAATGATCACTGACATGTTGTTACAAGTCTAATCCTACGTTCACAGTGTATCACTGCACTACAGGCATGATTCAGTTTCTTACAGTGAATGAGATCCACTCTGGTGCAGGCGTACCTGAACTTGTAGTCTGGGGGGAGGCTCAGACCTAATCTGTAGTCTCCCCTGGTTCTGGAGATTTGCTTTTGAAGGTCCCTGACTGAGCAGCTGTGACCACTGAATACGTAGCCCACAAACAGCAGCTTCCCTCTGACGTACATCTGTCACAAGAACAAACACATTTTATATCACATGTGAGGAAACGAAAAGAAAAACCACCACGCACTGCAGTTTTCATTATGATACTTAAAAAGCATCAGTCCATGTCTTTTTATTTAGAAAATAGAGAAGTGGTTGCACCACTGTGTCGACTCTATCTTTTCACAACGTAAGTCATATCAGTCATGTGGATATTTTTAGATTTCATAACAGTTGATCCTTCAGTGTTCAATTTATGGACTGAGGGATGGATTTTAATCTTACAGCAAAAATCAGCGGAGCAGCTGTCATGACTTTGGGCTAATAATTAGAGCACCCTTTTGTAATTAAGAAGCGCCATCCCTCACTGCTTGTCAGCCTACAGTACTTTTATAATAAATGTCTCGGTTTCTTGGAAAGGACAGTGTCTCACGACAGCACCTCCTCACCCCACCTCCTCCTCCTCCTCCTCCTCCTCCTCCTCTGCTTCAGGCAAGCATTGCTGCTGCCACCCAGTGGGAGCAACGAAAGCCTGCACTGAGCAGAGCCTGCAGCCTTTTTATCTGAGCCTGCAGTGGGTTTACTGACCAGGACCATGCCAGGAGCTGCGCTGTGCCGCTGCTGCAGCAGGATGTTCTCCACTCCACAGCCGGGCTCCCCTGCTGACATCTCATACCTCACCAGGCGAAATGAATCCATCTGGCACTGGATTTAAAGAATAACCTGTTAGATACTGTACAACATCCTGCTGACTGTAGTATGTCTTTCACTGACCCTTTGTTTCGTGGTCTGTGCATAGCTGTGCATATTTATGTGCATTTAGTGTACTTGCTGATTATATAAACTCAATGTTATTTGAACTCCAAACAGATGATGCACACGCTGCAGATTAAAGACTGTAAAGGCACCTGGCTGAGTACAGCTGAGTGAAATAAGAGAAAACTGCCGCTTATTGTGTTGTTATTATTTTGTCCACCCCCTGCATTGACACCTGAGTACACGGCGTGGTTCTGTGCTTGTTCCTCCTCCTGTAAAGCTGCTCCAGCACGTCCTGACCGGGCACAGCATGTGCGCTGACGGCTCGGTGCGGAGGAGTCACGCACACCACCAGGATCTGTTGACTGTGTGGAGGCTGGCCCATAACGAAGGCATCGTACTCCAGGTCTGTCACCGCTGGCATCAGCTTAGCGCTGCAGCAGCACCGCCTGCGCCCCCCCTCCCCCAGCAGGGCAGCTCTCAGCAGAGCGGGGCACACTGTGAGGGGGGCGGAGGGGGTGAACGATGGCGGGGCTGGACGGTGGGTGGCGGCGGAGGGCTGCAAATCTGCACTGTTTGGAATAATCACTGACCTGGCAGGGTGGGGGTGATAGTGAAGCTGTCATTGTAAATATACATGTGCTCTTGTAAACTGCAGTGAATGTCATTTTCTACGCAGTAACATTTCAATGTGTTTCTGTGCCTGTCAGTAACACTAGTACGTCTTACTCAAGATTGATGTTGCCATAAATTTGAAGGGGTCCGATCTGTGTGACACGTGGCTCCTCCTTTGATCGCGTTTTGTGTTTCCTGGAAACATACAGTTCAAAACAGTGAAATATTATATATCATAATGTTATATAATCACATAATGCAGTACACATCTGTACAAAGTCTAGCAGAGCCCAGGCACTTGAATCTGATCAGTGAACAGTGTTTGTGTAGCACAAAATCAATCACTGGATTCTGTTTAAAGGTTCAGTATGCAACTTTCACATAGTGCTTGTTTTTTGTGACACCCCTCTCCGGGGTCATTAAGTAAACTGCAGTCCGCATCCCGCTGCTCGAGCTCCAATGTGCGCACTCTGTAGCTGCGATCGAGCACCTGCAGCAGCCAAAACAGTGACAAACAAGAGACTGACACCACGACTGACTGGCGTCATGTTGATAGAAGGCTGGGAAATAAATCAAAATCATATTTAGAATAACGTTAATATCTGTAACGTTTCTGTATTTCAATTGGACCACTGCTCTCATGATACTAAGTAGTTTACAGTTTGCAAATATCAGCTGACGCGACAAAGAAACCTAAATGTTTAACCCAGGGGTGGGCAACCTGTGGCTCTGGGGCCACATGTGGCTCTTTAGACTCAGGAAGTCACCCACCGGGCTGCAGTTGTTGTGGCAGATTTCAAAAATAGTCAAAATGTCACAAATTCTATTATCTAAACAAAAATCTGA
>JAPZEB010000023.1:23060840-23081370 GCA_029783705.1 Chaetodon striatus
CACACAAAACATGTTTTAGTCACACCTAACGATTCACAAACAAACTCAGTGAGGTTTGCAAATGCAAAACATCATTCACAAACTAATGCATTTTGTTTTGCGAATAAGAAATGTACTTATCAAACAAATACATCATCCTTCAGAAACAAATACAGCATGTTTTACACATACAAAGAAACATTTCTTCAAGTACAAAAAAATATCCTTTAAGTACAAACTAAAATCTTCGTTGTTTTTTTTTGTTTTTTTTTTCACCAAGGGATGCCAACTCAGCCTGGCCTCCTCGCGGACATACAGTGTGCAATATTGTGTTTCACTGCTCATTCACCACGCAACATTTAGAGGGGCGCTGTTTCGCTCATTGTAAAATGCTCAATGAGAGCAGAGAAATGGTGAAGAGATGACAGCAACACAGAATTACTGAAACTGTTAAATTAAGTGTTTTTATTAAATGACAACTACAGTCTAAAAAAAAAACAGGGAAGCCTGGCTTCCCTTGGCCGCTGGAAGAGAACACCACTGTTCATAAACGTTTTAACCTTAAACATGTAAAAAGGCTCCTGATGTGCATTCCAGCGTGGGAAATTGGAGATGTGGCGTGAGAGCCTGTGAAGCCAATCAAATGCATGAGTCTCACGGCTAACGCGTGAGAGTTGGCAGCTCTGTTACCCACTGGTAATGACAAACAATAAGTATTAAGTTACATACAGTACCTTTAAGGATAGATTTTGATGATTTGTAAATTTACTTTGTCATGTAAAATTGTCAGTGTGGCCCTCTGGACTTTGTGCTCCTGTGTATTAGTGTAAAGTGTGCACCTTGGCAGCTTGACGGAGGAGTCCAGAGGTTTTTCTGCTGGTGCTGCTGACGCTCTGCACAGCTCCTGTAACTCATTCCTGCCCTCCTCAGGCCGGACTGGTTTAGCATCTGCCCGCTCAGGTGGGTTCAGAGAGGGCAGAGCAGCTGACTGTACCTCCCTCCTCAGCCTGGTCCTCAGTGGGGCATCTGGCATCCGCTTCATGTCAGGACACTTGATACCTGAAGGAGAGGAAGAGGTCACTCAGAAATGCACACAGACACCAAGTGACACGAGTGACCGTGAACAAGATCCTGATGGAACTATTCAATAATGTTGAGTTTGCAGGATGAGGTGATACTGTAACTTTTTGCTCCACCGAATCCCTCTGAAACAACCTTACTGGGTCAGATTGGCTCAATGTTACTTTTATTTGCACTGCGTACTTTAATAACTCATGATGTACAGTACATCACACCCACCGGTTGCAGTTTTATCCCAGCTTGGACGGGTGCGCACACACTGTACTTTTCAGAAAAGGCTTTGTTCCAACAGGTACCTACCAATGGCCACACGATAGTAATCCAGCCAGCCGTCCAGGGTGTTTCGTACTCTCTGCTGAAGCCTCTTCAGCTCCCTGCCAACATGCCCTCCTCTTCTCCACAGTGCTGTCGGCTCCTCCAGCCCCTCCACCTCTCCGACCATCTGGAGGACCTCCCGGGAGCACGCAGACACCTGCCATACATCATTACTTGCATGGTAGATTATATGATATAGAGCAACATAAGGCATTTAGCAAGCTGCTTTATACAAAGTGACTCAGTGAAGACATCTGCAGAACTTAGAGACACAAAAAGGTATTTTTACAACCTATATTTTTGAATTTAGTGCTAGGTTAAACAAATTCATGTCATGCCTTCACTGAGCATTACAATATAGTGATAAAAAAAATCTCTTACAGGTGTCAGTATCTGGTTCATGTTGCTCTCTGGGACCACAGCAGGGGATTCTGTCTTTCCTGCCAGCAGGAGGTCTTGAGCAAAGCCAGAGGTAAACTTTCCTTCAGTCTGCAAACAAGGCTGGCATGCAGACATTATAGATTTAAATTGTTAATCAGACATCTGATGTTTTTTTGTCAACTATATCTACTGATCTTTATCTCACCGTTTCCTTTGATTGGTCAATGTTCGACAAGGCAGAAAGAGGAAGTTGAACGCTTTCACTGTTACACCTGAAGCTGAGCATGGCAGATGTGCCACTGTGCAGCCTCACAGAGATTACATCTGACAACTGAAGGAGACAAAAAAACACAATTTACAGGTTTCTTTAAAACGAGAGAAATCCTGAATAAAAGCTATTGAGAGCACTCAGTAAACTGTGACAAATTCAATCATGGTTTTCTAATCTGCCAACCCAATCACCAGAATAATTGTTGGCATTATACAGTTCAAACCAGATATGTTTCATTTGTACATTTAATATCTAGCAGTTATGTTGAAAGTTAACATTTCAATTTTCAACTTTATGTTGTGACAATCCCATGGTTCACATGTTGTTAGGTTTAAGCACACACTTGGTTAGAGTCAGGAGAAGATCATGTTTTGACTTAAAATACCTTGTTTGGTTGCTACAAATACAGCAAGACATGTCCCAAACTCCTGTTAAAAGATAGCTGGACATGTCCCAAGCTTTAGTTAAATAACACCTGCTTTTGTCACCACAAAAACGGCTGGACATGTCCCTAAGTCTTGTTAAAAAATACCTGTTATTGTTGCTACAAAAAAGGCTGGACATGTCCCTGCGTCTTGTTTAAAAACACCTTCTTTGGTGCTACAAAAACAGCTGGACATGTCCTCACATTTTGTAAAAAATAACTGCTATTGTTGCTACAAAAACAGCTGGACATATCCCTACATCTTGTTTAAAAACACCCACTTTTGTGCTACAAAAACAGCTGCACATGTCCCAAATTTTTGTTAAAAAAAAAAGCCACTTTTGTTGCTACAAAATCAGCTTGACGAGTTGCTAAGTCTTGTTAAAGAACACCTGCATTTGTTACTACAAAAACCACTGGGCATGTCCACTTTTGCTGGTCTTGGTCCGGTCTGCTGCTGTCTGCTGTTCCCCTAAGATGTCAGCCTATATACATCATACACATGTAATTTCTAGATCATCTGTAGTTTGCAAACATACGATACCAACATTTCATTCTGGCAACTTAGCTGATACTGCTTACTGCAGACGTAAGCAGATTCAGCTAACCTCTCTTGGTCCTGTCAGAGACTGTTAATGTTTGTTCATCAGTAGGTCATGCGTCATACCCCAGATTCCCCTAAATGTGACCATTCCCATATGCTCATCTTACAGTTATCTCACATGGCAGGCTCTCTCCAGATTCTGACTGCCCTTGTCACTGAATATTTTTCTTGTCTGGAGATGACCTCACTGGCCTGTTCTGTATGCGACATGCTTACTCTGTTTGTTTACTGCACAGAGAAAATGACGACACCATTATTTATAACCGAGTGATGTCATAGGTAGAAAGAGTTATGATAGTCTCAAAAGTGGCTGCACCTGAATAACAATCTTCTCTCTCATTGTGCGGTCTGTCTGCCAGCTCCACTCCTTAGTTAGGTTCCCATGATGGTCACATATGAATCCCCCGTCCTGGTTCCACAAGGCTGTAATGGAAGAGCTGAAGGAACATTTAATGTATGATAAAAGCTGTTTCACTGTCACAAGAGACAATGTCTTCAATCAAATAATCAAAATCAAAGCAGCAGAGGCAGGTGTACCATGACTTGGTGTTCCTGATACGAGTAAAGCTCCAAAAACACAGGACAAACTTTGGAAAGCTCTCTCCAAAGCCACACAAGACATTATCCTAACAACATCCTGACATATTATCAGTGGAGCACCTGTCACATATCAGCACTGAACTCACCTCAGAGAATGTGAAACAGCCCCGTGCCCAAACGCTGTGATAGTCGCCAGCATAACAGGACACTCGCTGTCACTGAACACATTGGTATAGAAGCCTCCACAGGGCAGACCTGAGTGGCTCTGGCATACTGCGATACACCCAGAAGGATAGCTGAGAGTGCAGGGTCAAAGGTTTAAAGGTCATCTGCTGTGATTCATTAGCCATATGCCGCACCTCCCATTTGCTTCTTGTACAACCACTAGAATTAAAATAGTTATGAATAAACATGATGAGAGAAGGATACTATATGAACGAGGAGCCGTCGTTGATCCTGTAGTGTAGTTTCTGCTGTGTCGGATCCTGCGGCTTCATTTCTGGTATCTGGGGCATCCCGTTGACTAAAGTGGCAGGTTGGGCCTTTCTCCTTGCTCTCCTGTCCTTCAGTTTTGCCTTTGCATCACCATAGTGACGGAGTATGAGGGGTTTGTTCAGGTCCCGTCCAGCTGTTGCCAGTTTTCTATGTGAGGATAAAGCCAATTTTATGCTTAAAAACCGATCTCTCCTTTAGCTTTAACATTTATGAAGAGTTAGCCTGACAGTGCAAAATGAAACAAATAAATTTTACAATAACAAATGCAAAACACAGTAAGGGTATGCTACTTCTCATGCTGCATACTAAAGCTTACTTCAGTACAATCACAATCTTGCTAACATTTCACAAGTATAATGTTGATTATGCTAACCAACTTTGTGTAGCACTTTAGCATGCTAAAACACTCACAATGACATTGCCAAAATGTTGATATTTAGCAAGTATAATATTTACCATGTTAACTATCTTAGTTTAATGCATTAGCATACTAATATGTTCACAGCGATATTGCTAACATGCTTAAATTTCGCATGTATAATGTTGACTGTGCTAACCGTCTTTGTTTAGCACATTAGCACACTAAAACGCTCACAATAATATTGCTAACATGCTAACATTTTGCAAGTATAATGTCGACAGTGTTAACCATCTATATTTAGCACGTTAGCATGCTAAAACATTCACAATGACATTGCCAGCATGTTGATATTTAGCAAGTATAATGTTTACCATATCTTACTTTAGCACATTAGCATGCAAACACACTCACAACGACATTGCTAACATGCTAACATTTAGCAAGTATACTGTTGACTATGTTAACCGTCTTAGTTTAGCGGGTTAGCATGCTAACACGCTTATAATGACATTGCTAACATGCTGATACTTGGCATTTATAATGTCTATCATCTTACCCATCTTAGTTTAGAACATTATCATGCTAACATTCAGCAAGTATGATGTTAACCATGTTAATAATCTTAGTTTAGCATGTTATCATGCAAACATTTAGCAAGTGTGATGTTAGCCATGTTAACCAACTTAGTTAAGCATGTTAGCGTGCTAACCCACTCACAATGACATTGCTAACATGTTAACATGTGGCAAGTATAATGTTGACTATGTTAGCCACCTTAGTTTAGCGGGTTAGCACGCTAACACGCTATAATAACATTGCTAACATGCTGATATTTGGCATTTATAATGTTTATCATGTTAAGTCTCTTAGTTTAGCATGCTAACATTTGCTTATTAGGACTAAACACAAATGGGAATGCCTTGCAGGTATTTGGTAAAGTAGTGGAATAAGTAAAACTGATATCTAACGAAGGCGCTACATGAAAAGTCAAGGACTCACCAAAGTTATTTGTGGTGCATCCATAGATTTTAGTAATTAAATACTGGACCCAAGATGACACCCATTCATTCTGATGGAGTTACTCACCTGGTGCATACACTAAAAAGTTTTCCAGCTTCTGGGTTTACTTCCACTGTATGCAGCCCTCTAAATATGCACAGTGGTGTTTCTCCTGCTGGCCTCGCCCTCAAGTTTCTGTGCGGCTCATAGACTTTACACTGTGATAACCTCACAGATTTTTTAATCACCTTTCTCAGCTTGAGGAAAGTTATACAAATATAAAACCACCATGGCTTAGAAATTCAGAATGGAAAGCTTCATAATTGACTTTGTTTGCAGCTCGAGGTGTCCAATTATCAGATTAGGTATGCAGCATCTCATTTGACAAACATTTGCTGGAGGCTAAATGCAGCAGCAAAGGTTAATAACAACGCACTCAGGACTTCTTGCCGCCTGGAGTCGCTCCACCACCCAATGACACAAAGTGATCTGCTGAGGCTCGTCACAGGAGGACTGTCTTGGCTGGATGATCCAACCTGGACACAAATCATACATCCAGCTGAGGCAGTGAGACAGTCAACCACAGACACAGTGGACACCACTGACACAATGCTTCAGCTCCACGTCTTACCTGGATTACTGCAGCTGTTGGATGAGATGGAGAATCTGATGGAGGTGGAGTTGTGAGCTGTTGAAGAGAAAGAATATCAGTGCATCACCTGAGGTCTTTATTTCACCTTTTTATTGAAACTGTACAAACAAAAGGCTGCTGGCCATACATCAGTCACTAACGGTGGCATCAGGGAACTTAATCATGTAACTCTATATCTCTGTAACTGATTAACAGACAGCAGTACATCTGTGCCCAGCTACCAGCTACCATGTCCTGTCTGGTAAACTAATCCTGCCACTTCCACACGCTTGCAACCAAAGCTGTCCTCACATTCAGTCCTAAAAGGTCACAAGAAATTACTTAATGGGTTTTCACTTTTATCACTTTATATCTACATTAACTGTGACAGTTAAAATATCTGTCCAGACTCATTCTCAGGTTTACATATTTGGTGGCCTACCTGTTTGACACATGCATTTTCTAATAATGCATATTTTATAAAGGGAAGTGCTATAACTAAAGGTTTGATTAATGGTTGATAAATATTTAATTCATACTTTAAAAGCTATTTGTAAAACCTACCTCTGGGTTGCCAGGTTGTAAAAAAGAAACTCATTGCTCTTGAAGCATAACAATGTATTCACATTTCTAACTTGATGGATTATTGTTGTGGAAGAATGCGTTATTATTGAGTTACCTATATTTATACATGCAGACCTGATAACTATTAAAGTGAGAAATATCCCTTATGTTTAACAAATAATAATAACCATTAGTTACAACTTACATACCTTTCAGCCAATGGCATGATAAAAAATATGTAATACATCTATGTATGGAGGCATAATGCATTTACTTAAGAAAAAAATCTGCTGTTTTTCCAACACATTCTCACTCCAACCTCGTTGATGTTTGATGATGGACCTTCCATGTTCAGATACAACGTGCAAGGTACCCTGGGTGTGTTGGTTGTTGACGTTCTGGGACGCTGTGTCAAGTTCTGCCTGTTACATGCATTGTATTCTTTCAAAATACACTTCTGTTTTCACAGGAAATTTAATGTTTACATACAGTCTCTTTCAAAATAAAAGTACTATGTAGATACAACATCACAAATTTCCGTTTTTTTTCAACAACTAATGCACATAGTTGGGTTCAGGCATCAAAAGCACATGGTTAGGTTTAGGAAAAAGGACAGGGTTTGGCTTTATAATTTATGTTTCTCCTTGATACCACCGAGTACCATTTAACTGGCCGCGTATCATGCCGACGTTAAGTCAGTGTAGGATGGGGGTCCAACAAACACTGACTTTCACCAGGGAGAGCAGTGTTCATGTCTCGTAAGATTATAAAGTCAAATCCTGTTCTTTTTTCCTTAAACCCAACCATGTGCGTTAGTTGTCAGAGGGAAAAAAACATCAGTTGGCATTGTTGTACTGATGTAGTGCATTTATTTTGTGCCTTTAAACTATGGCAGCGACCGGCAGCGTGCCAATGTTAAAGGATGGCTTTTTTTGTCTGTGTCTGACATTGAAAGTCACCACGAGTCAAGCACTGGATTTTGAGGACTTCGGAGTGAGACCGGGTTGGTTTTTCCGAATTAACGAGGATATTATCTCAGAATTCTGATAAAAGTTTTCTTGAAAAATAAAAAAAAGTCTGCTCTTGTTTGTCTGTATTAAGGATATAATAATCTCCTTAATTCATGCTTTTTTTTTTTTTTTTAATTAACGATTATCTTGTTAATTCAGATTACGGGAACAGATTTCAAAATTCTGAAATATTAATCTCGTTAATTCAGAAAAACATTTTTAAAAAAATGTAATATGTGAATGTGTAAGCTCCCGCAGCTATGAGATACTAAATACATTTTTTCAAATTAGTGACATAATTTATTTGTAAGTGAATTTGTCAAAAGTTAAACATAGCAGTTATTAATTTATACCCTACCCTATCTCCCAGTTTGGACTTATTAGGTGATATCATATAGCCTTATTTTGACATATGGTTAAGTTCACAATTTCCTGACAGTGATGGGCTTCCATAGCTTTGTGACCCAGTGACTCATTTACCTCTCTTTGAATTGTTTTTGCGCTTTTTCATGCGTGGATTTGAGCTGACTTCTCTCACAGAGGGACCAACACTCTCCACCACACATGAGTTCCTCTCTGCTGCCTCCGTCTTGTCTGTGGCGGACACCTGACGGGATTCATCCAACCTCACTGACCCTCCGGACTTTCGTCGTGCGTCGGTCTGTTCCGGACTTTTAAAGCGCACTGACCCTGCAGTCAGATCCTGCCAGGAGTAATTCAGAATATTTACAATCCCGTGAGGAAGACGCCCCCCCTCAGTCCACTTGTGCTGTGAGAGCAGGTGAGCCAGCTGGTTTAATAAGTGCGGGGCTGCACGCCTGTATGCATCCATGGGATCCTGGTCCTTTATGTTGAGAGCTGCACCGAGACAGGAGGTATCAGGTTTATTATCTGCACATGTTTCACCTGACAGCCTCTGAGTGGGCTCTTCACTTTCTTCATTGTCATCTCGATCACTGTGGGGAGAATAAGCACAATGAGTCGCACAGGAAAAATGTAAAAGACTGAACAGCAATAGGGGAATTAAATTACCTTTGTGTTGTGTCCTCTAACTTCGCTTCTTCCTTTGCCATGTTGAAATGCAAAATGTTGCTCCGTGACCCTTTAATGCGGTGTCTTCTTGTAGGCTGCAGAGAGATCACTACAAGGTTAATGTCATGTTGTTTCTTTGAAACTACAGTCAGTAAAATGATCATGATCCCACCTGGTCAAAGAAATACAAAGGGCCAGCTCTGAAGTCCGTCATTATCCCTTTAAAAAGCCACTTGCATTTCCTCTAATGAGTCACCACACGCAGATATCACGCCCCTACCAACAAACCCCGAGCTGTGGTGCGTTAAAATCCACCTTTCACCTCTGTAAATGTGCCCTGTCCCCTCACTGTGCCGGGCTTGTTGCTTGGATACGCGGTTCTGCGCCCGTCTCCAAATACTCGCGATACGCACCATCAGTGATCGACCCCGCGCATCAAACTGAAAGGCTGTCAAACAACAAGACATTATTCACAATAACAGATAAGGTGTTTTCCAATGTGGGCACACAGGAGAAGTGATACACAAGTCTTACTGAGGAGCTGCAGTCACAGGGGCGCACAGTAACCTAAAACTCAGCCACTGGATGTTCAGACAAAGTGGTGATTGTAGCATGAAGCGCAGCTTTAACAGGGCATTATTATGGAGCCAGGACAGTGACAGAAGGTTTTGGCACTGGCAATGAAGTTTGGCTCTGAGAAAGGAAACACTGACACTAAAAAAAAAAAAAAAAACATCAGAATTAAAACACAGACATTAAAAATATTTTATTTAAATTTAGATTTTTCTTTATTCTGAGATGGGTTTTTTTCATGTCACTCTTGAAGAACTGCCCCAAGTGGCAAAAATGACCTGGCCCAGCATCGGCCAAAATTTGGCATGAGGGAAAAATAAGTCGCGTCACATATGGTGGTTCCAACTTGGCTGAGACTAAGGATGAATGATGCCCCAGAATTGGGCTGAATAAATTAGCCTGATGCCGGCTGCCAACACTGCCATCGCTGGGTTGTTATATCAGAAATGATCTGGCCCAGCACTGGCCCAAACCTGGCACACTGGAAGAAATAAGTCGGGATGCATCAAGTTTCTCAGCTCTGCTAAGACTTGTGGTGAATGACGCCCCAAAATTGGGCCAAATAAACTTACATCAAACTGATATCAAAAATGACCCGGCCCAGCAGCAGCCCAGGAAAAAAATAAACTGGCTGCATCGACTTACTCAACTTGGCTAAGATTCAGGATGAATGACATTTTAGAATCAGGACAAATAAACTGTTTCTGGCTGCTGACACTAACATCACTTGGCTGTTATCAAAAATGACCTGGCTTAGCATCGGCCCAAACTTGGCACGCCGTAAGAAATAAGTCATTGCCCAGCTTGGCTAACACTTAGGGTGAATGACACCCCAAAATTGGGTCAAATAAAATGGCCTGTTTCCGGCTGCTGACACTGCCATCACTGGGCTATTATAAAAAATGACCTGGCCCAGCATCGGCCCCAACTTGGCACACAGAAAGAAAAAAATCATGTTGCATCTGGTTGACCAACTTGGCTTATACTCAGGATGATTGACACCTCAGAGTCAGGACAAATAAACTGGCCTGTTTCCGGCTGCTGATACTGTCATCACTGGGTTGTTGTCAAAAATGACCTTACTGAGCATAGACCCAAATAAGTCGGACGCGTCCAGTTGCCCAACTTGGCTTAGACTCAGGGTGAGTGACGCCCCAGAACTGGGCTAAATAAACTGGCACGATTCCAACAGTGACACCACCATCACTGGGCTGTTATCAAAAATGACCTGCCACAGCATCGGCACGAACTTGGCACCCTGGAAGAAATAAGTTGGGCGGCATCCAGTTGCGCAACTTGACTAAGACTTGGGGTGAATGATGCCCCAGAATCCAGCCAAATAAACGAGTCCGATTTCGTCTGCTGACACTGCCATCACTGGGCTGTTGTCAAATAGTATCTGGCTCAGCATCGGCCCAAACTTGGCAGCCAAGAAGAAATATGTTAGCAGCGTCCAGTTGCCCAACTTGGCTGATAGTTGGGACAAATGAAACCTCAGAATCAGGACAAATAAACTGGCCTGTTTCAACCTGCTGACACTAACATCACTCGGCTATTATCAAAAATGACCTGGCTCAGCATTGGCTCAAACTTGGCACGCTGGAAGAAATATGTCAGTATGTGTCCAGCTGCCCAACTTGGCTAAGACTCAATGTGAATGATGCCCCAGAATTGGGCCAAATGAACTGGCCTGATCCCAGCTGCCAACACTGCCTTTGTTGGGCTGTTATCAAAAATGACCTGGCTCAGCATGGCCCAAACTTGGCACGCTGGAAGAAATAATTCAGGACCATTCAGTCGCCCGACTTGGCTAAGATTCAAGATGAATGACGCTCCAGAATTGGGCCAAATAAACTGGCCTAACTCCAGCTGCCTACACTGCCAACATTGGGCTGTTACAAGAAATTATCTGGCCTAGTATCGGCCCACACTCGGCATACAGGAAGAAATAAATTGGGCCACATCCGGTGGCTCAACTTGGCTGAGACTTAGGATGAATGGTTCCCCAGAATCAGGTGAATGAATTTGCCGTATTCCAGCTGCGGACACTGCCATCACTGGGCTGTTATCAGAAATGACCTGGCCCAGCATTGGCCCAAATTTGGCACGTTGGAAGAAATATGTCAGGACCCTTCCAAATGCCCAGCTTGGCTAAGACTCAAGGTGAATGACACCCCAGAATTGGGCCAAATAACCTAACCTGATTCCAGCTGTGACACCACCATCACTGGGCCGTTATCAAAAAATGACCTAGCCCAGCATTGGCCCAGGAAGAATTAAGTCAGTTGTGTCCAGTTGCCTAACTTGACAGAGACTCAGGATATTGACACCAGAATCAGGGCAAATAAACTGGCCTGATTCTGGTCGTGACACTGCCATCACTGGGCTGTTATCAAAAAATGACCTGGCCCAGCTTTGGCCCAAACTTGGCACGCCAGAAGAAATATGTCAGGACCTTTCCAGTTGCCCAACTTAGCTGAATGACGCCCCAGAATTGGGCCAAATAAACTGGGCCGTTTCAGGTTGCTGACACCACCATCAGTCGGGTGGGACTCGCTGAGGCATTCTTTCCTTAGTGTCCAGATTATATGAAAACTACTGCTGTCCTTGCCCCTCCCCTCTAACACCTCCTGTCCATGCATTAACAGTGACATAAAGTTAAAACTAAAAGAAAAAAAGAGTCGGAGAAAACCTCAGTATAAAAGACTGACACAGAAAAAACATTAAAGAATATTAAAGCAAAATCAATTTTAACGCCTGTGTTTCATTTTCACTGCCAATATTTAGTTTTGATGCCAAAACTTTGTGTCTCTGTTCTAGCTCCATAGTTATTATCAGGACATGATGTTCACATAACTGAGCATCTCAGCCTCCACAGATCACACTGGGATTGTGTTGCTGTCTTATTATAGTCTGTCCCAAACTGTAATTTCTCCAGGAGAAAAAGAAAATTGATGCTAAATGAAAGTTTTTGCTCCTCGGAACAGGAGGAGGATCGTCTTCCTCTGCTCGGGTCAAGTTGTTGCACAGAGACTGTCTAATAGCTCATTATTGGCTCAGCTTCCTCCTGCACACTTTTCTGCTCTGACCACTGGAGGCTCTCAGCAGCTTATGCGTCACTTCACCTCTCAGTCGCTGATCATGGCGGAGCTACAGCTACAGCATGAAGTGGAGCCTCAACTTCTCAATGGGGACGACTTGAACGAGGAGAGGGAAGATGCGGACGCCTCAGAGTCAGTGAAGAAAAAGAGAAGAAAGAAGAAGAGGAATAAGACCACGGCACCAGGTGAGAGGCATCACTTTGCGAGTGTAGGGAATCGCTTGAGAAAATAGCGCAAAATTGTCTCCTCTAGTGCCACTCGGTGTAGTGCACGGGCATCAGATATGCGGGACAGGAGACTTTCCAACCTGTCAGATGGTATTCCTGTGCAGCTGTCCCAACTCTGAGCGGCTGCCGCTGGAGCTGAGGGCGCTCACATGGAAACGGGACAGCCTCTGAGAATCGGAATTCACCATCCAAACTGAGTGAAAGCTGTCATTGGAAGATGGAATAAAATTAAATTTTACTCCAGATTAAATATGTTCAATCCTATAAATCCCCCCTAAGCTGCATGAAATTATGTAATAGAAGTATCCACAGTTTAGTGCAATAAGATGACAACCACTCACATGCAAAAAAAAGCAGCATGATAATTGCAGCCTCACTGCTTCATTATGGGGAGAAATAAAATCCCAGAAAGCCTGAATTGTTGAAGCGGCCATAAGTCAAGTGTGGTTCACACAGCTCTGTGTATGAAGGGCTAAATGTCATAATGCTGCAAGGTACATGTGCCCTTGAGGGTATTGACTCCCAAGGTATGGGAAGAAATTATGCACAGACCCTGCCAAGTTGAGATCGTAGTGGATGTACTTTCTTGAAATGACTCTGGACCACAAATAATTTACTCACTATGTGTATGTGTGTGTGTGTGTGTGTGTGTGTGTGTGTGTCAATGCATGTGCATGCACGCCATTGGTGTACACGTGCGTGTTCACCTGCACATGCATGCACGAGGGTGTGTGACTTTGCAGCAGGGACAAATGAAGCTGAGGGGGATGGAGAAGCCGGAGGTGTTGGTGATGTGACAAAACAGTTGGAGCAGCAAACACTGGCGGACAAAGAGAGGGAGGAGGATGGAGAAGAAGGTAACTCCTCACCTCCACCACCACCATCATCATCATCATTGTCATCATCATCTGCAGTGGTGATTGTGTTGAACTTTAAAGCCCCTGAAAGTGCTCAGTTGAAATTCAGCTGGTCATATCTGCAATGTGATATCTGATTTTCAGTAGCATACTGGGAATTGTGCCCGAGCGCCTGTCGATATTTCTCACTTTGCAAACTGTATTGAAACTAATGATGCTTTCAACAGATGGAGATGAAGGAGAGAACTCAGCTGGAAAGAAGAAGAAGAAGAAGAAAAAGAAGAAAGGATGTAAGCTGTTTTTTGAAACTCAGTGCAGCAAATACATCTCCACAGTTTGCAACATATCACTCTTTGGCAGTGGCTTTCAGTGTGAACTGAAACTGCAGTTCGCATCACAGTGGCACATAAGATTTTAAAGATGAATGAACCCCACGGCAAAAGCTTTTCGAATCTGTATCCTGACTCGACTGCATCAGAGTCGCTTTGGATCATTAGGTAAATACAACAGGTGCACAAAAGCAGGTTGACTTGGTTAATTAGTGTCATGAGAGTTACATAATGAAGGACTGACACGGGAGGTGTAGGACAAAATGCCACAGGACCTTACATGTCCAGGAGACAGAACAAAATTAATGACATCATACTCAGTAATGATACAGCGTGGAGTGAGTCATCCTAAAATATGTACTACAGCCCCACTATATGATACAACTGCGTATATATTGCCACGTATTTCTTTTATTTGAGGGTGTCTTACTCCACTAGATCTGTGAGCCAGGAGCTGTATTCTGTAGCTGGGTTAAAATGTTAATGTCACACACACGGGGAGGCTAACTTGTGTTTTCTTTTCTCTCTCTGACTGCTTTCCTCTGCTTCTCCTTCTCCTCTTCACTATCTGGGCCACAGTGAAGGGACAGACTGACCCTCCCTCAATCCCTATTTGTGAGCTCTATCCCAGCGGAGACTTTCCAAAGGGAGAGGAGTGTGAATATCCACCATCGAAAGACGGGTGTGTGACCTCCACATCGTCCCTCACACTCAGCAGTTAGTCTTCCACTGCGTGATAGTTTTTATTTAGGTCTCTCTGCTTTGCACTTTTTCATATCTGGACAACATAATGAGGTGCAATGTTTGGTGTTTGGTTTAATTTCCTGTTCGGGAGCCAATTAATTCTGTCAGATCTGAAAAAGTATCAACACGACTTTCACCTGTGCGGAGTTTCTACAAGAGTGCGTCATATCCTCGTTACAAGTATTTGTATAATGAGAAAATAATGAGTTCCTCCTCTCTGTGGTGTGCCTGTCTACCTCCCGCCAGGCGCAGTGCAGCGTGGCGGACCACCAGCGAAGAGAAGCGGGCGCTGGACAGGGCCAACGAGGAGATGTGGTGTGATTTCAGGGAGGCGGCCGAGGCACATCGGCAGGTCCGCTCGTATGTCAGGAGCTGGATCAAACCAGGGATGACCATGATTGACATCTGGTGAGACAAGCACTGAAATACTTCCCCTTGAGCCTCTTTTAATGGACTTTAATCTTTGCTGCTCGTACCTGTCCGAGTTCGTTTGGGACTGAAACTGATATCAGCACTTCTTCTTTGTCCTCGCCTGCAAGAGACACTTTTAAAATTATCAAAGAAAGCAGAAGTGCTTTGTGGCTGTGTGCATTATCTGCCCTGACAACTGTCTCATTGTGCCTGTCATCTGCTGTCCCTTTGTGCCGCTCTCTGTTTCTGGCAGCGAGAAGCTGGAGGACTGCTCCAGGAGGCTCATCAAAGAAAACGGGCTAAAGGCAGGCCTGGCCTTCCCCACCGGCTGCTCCATCAACCACTGTGCTGCCCACTACACCCCAAACGCAGGAGACCCCACGGTGCTGCGCTACGATGACGTCTGCAAAATTGACTTTGGAACGCACATCAACGGTAAGAGCTTGCTAATAACTTCCTAAGTGCTTCTGCTGTGCTATTTCACACTTGGCATTTATTATGACATGGTGAAATGATGATTACATTATAATTCTCACTGCCTGGAATAAACTGTTCTGGTAAGTTAATTAACTTCCACTTTTTAGATTAATACGGGCTGAATGTTTCTGCAAAATGATATCCTCACTGAAACTGGTGTGAGTAACAAAACTTTCCGGTCTTTCAGGTCGAATTATAGACTGTGCCTTCACCGTTACTTTCAATCCAAAGTATGACAGGCTGCTGGAGGCTGTGAGAGATGCAACCAACACCGGCATTAAGGTAACACATGCAACATGCTCCGTTGGTTACACTTTAAAAAATCCTGACTACTTACCAAGGAACAAGAATCATCATATTCAAAGCACGTTTCCATTAATATTCATATGTAGAGCTCAGTTTATTATGATTGAACCCTTAAAACTTTATTAATCCCTGAGGAGAAATTAAATTTTTTACTCTGGCCTGAAATACAGACACATGCACAAACAGGACCTACACATGCATTGAATGGGGAGATGTCAGAGCACGGACAGGCGCCCCAAGCAGTTTGGGGTTTGTAGCCTTACTCGAGGCCTTGACAGTGCCCGGGAGGCAAACTGGCACCTCTCCAGCTGCCACTCCACGCTCCATGTTTGGTCCAGATCGGGACTTGAACTAGCAACCCCCTGCTTCCCAACCCAGGCCCCCATGGACTGAGCTTCTGACGCTCCAATGCAGTGATTGAGAATTTAGTTCTGTCTGACTCTAATGGTGGATTCACAGCAAACAGTGACTTGATGTGACACAAAAATGTCTTTATTAAGTAATGATGAATTCCTACTGACGCGTCACACAACTTCACCTGGGAGGACACACAGACAATGTGTATTAGGGGTTTAAGAAAATATTGATACACTTTAGTATCACAGCATTATGTTTTGTGATACTGTATTAATTCTCAAAAACATTAACAATATTAATCAACAGTTTACATGTAAAGATTCATGGCAGTGGTTCATTTTGTGTTGTGTTTAAAGCCCCAATCGCTAGATACTTAAGTATTGTACTCTATTTTCAGTCATTTGACTCTTTCTCTCCAACGTAACAACATATCACTCGCGTAAACACAAAGAACACAGGCCCACAAAACAGTCTTAAAGGACGCACTGCTAGTACTGACAGTTTTCAGGCTGCACTGTTTTTATAACCATGAAAATGGTAAATGGACTGCATTTGTATAGTGCCTTTCTTGTCTTCGCTTTTACACTACGTGTCACATTCACCCATTCACACACACATTCACACACTGGTGGTGGATCCTTCGATTAGTGGACGATTTGCTCTACCTCAAAAAGTATTGCAGCACAATTTGCATGTAATCAAAGGCTGCGATCACAAGACCAATGTGCTGATGAGAGTAAAGAAGGAAATAGTATAAAGACTGAAACTCCGGGTCAGGATGCGGGTTGGGGTGTTGGATGGGTCAAACAAACACAGGACTTTCCCCCAGGAGACTGATGCTCTCAACCGTGTGAAATCAAGTAAACGTTGATGATTTTAAGGTATGTCATCACCATGTTTCTTTCCCAAAACCAAACCTATGTAACTGTACATTAAATACGTAACTTTATGTTAAGTAATTAATGTCATTAGTGGGGTGCTGATTCGTTAGATACCAAATGAACAACTGTATAAGGATGCTTTGCAGTTTTCCTAAAATTAGATTTAAGACATGGCAAAATATTGCCTTGCATACAGAATTTGCCAGACTGCCAGACTGTTGCCAATCCACAGCCCTAATGTGTACATAATAAGGAAGTAGTGATTAAGATTAGAAAAATAGGAAAAAAGAAGTGTCACATCCAAAAAAGAAGGTGTAAGTCAAGTGCAAAAACGTAAATTTAATATGCTACTGTAAATATATGCACAAGTACAGGTACTCAAATGCATGCAGAACACAGAAGACTATTTATTTGTCTTAATAAATCACCTTAAAAAACTCAAATACTTACAATATGGAGCATGAAAAAACAAGTTTAGGAGGTAAAATATTTAGCTTGTAAAAACAGTAACGACAAAGTGTGTAGAGACTCTAATGGTTAGAAGAGAATGAAGTTGCAATAACTGATGAAATATAAAATTGCACTTGATTAGGTTTCGGTTTTGTGCTTCCAAGTACCTGGCTCAGAGTTCAGAAACACTTTGATGAAGCAGTCAGTGTACAGATTCACATATATCAAGTGAAACTGTAAATTGAATTAGTTGTCAGCTATTAATTTGTTTGCCAATAACCAATAATCAGTTTGAGAAATTTTAAGGTAAAAAAGTCACATTTCTCTGATTTTAGCACCTTGATATGAACATTTTCAGGTTTCTTTACTGTGTTATGGCAGCAAACTGAATATCTTTGGATTTCAGATAAAACAAGACATTTGAGGACGTCATGTCGGGCTTTGGGAAACACTTATTGACACTTTTCTGTATTTCCCAGACTAGAAAACGAATCGATTAATTGAGATAATAATCAACAGTGAAAATATTGTTAGTCACAGCCTTAATATCAAGGATGAAACATAGTAGCTACCATCATAAGTTATTACATAGTCCTTGATTCAGAGTTATTCAGGAACTTCTCTTTGTCTGTTATCAGTTTGCTCCTTGGTAATTACTCAGCAGTTTATTTACTTTATAAATTAGACACACCACATTACTGTCCAGCCCGTCTGTGTGAGCGATGTAATGATGTGAGTCTAACCACCTCTCCCTCCAAGTTTGCAGGAATTGATGTGCGCCTGTGCGATGTTGGCGAGACCATTCAGGAGGTCATGGAGTCTTACGAAGTGGAGATAGATGGGAAAACATATCAAGGTAATGTGAGGTCATTTGTCATCTTTATGTCAGGCACAGTTTCAGCTCTGCTTCCAGTTTATTAAACCTCTGTGTGGTGTTCTCCTCCCAGTGAAGCCAATCAGGAATCTCAACGGCCACTCCATCGGACAGTACAGGATACACTCAGGGAAGACAGTCCCTATTGTTAAGGGAGGAGAAGCCACGAGGATGGAGGTCTGTACACACCGCTTGCTTGAATTATTATTTCATCCGAGCCAGATGTGGATGTGACTAGACTGTGGAGCACAAACCAACACTGCAGCCTCTTTTTACTGGAGTGCCTGGAATTAAACCTTTATTAGCTGCTTGACCTTGCATATAAATAAACCCTTTTTAATTCTTAAGTGTAATTGGAAGAACATGTGGCTGGTTAGGGTTACGACGGGGTGTGGAGAAGTGTTCCAATTCAGTGCTCTAACTGCTTCTTAGTCACCCTCGTCAGCACTTTAATTACACCTTTAATGGAATTACCAACCGCATCGAGTAGCAACACGTGTTAAAACTCCAGCCCCTTATTTCAGCGTAAGAGCGCTGAATTGTGGGCACCCAGAGTTCATTAACAGGCCGGTACTTCACCCAGGAGGAACATGGCTTTGCCTCACGCCTGCACAGCTGCAGTACACGACTGTATTTGGACAGAACTGAGCATTTTAATTGGCAAGTTGCTGAGTCAAGCATTTTACCTGATGGTTCCAGGAGGGTTGATGAGAGGGGGGGTGGGGGTTGCTGCTGAGGTGGCAGCTTTGCGTGTTGTATTTTTAGCTGAAGTGTGTTGGTGTAACAGGGCCATTACCCTCTTTGTTATCAGAGAGTGCACGGCTGGAGTGGCAGCTGGGTGTGCCACGGGGCTGCTAGCACTCTGACTGATTATCGGTGCAGCGAGAGAGGGTGTCGCAGTGTTATCAGCTAATACCACAGGGACTCCAACAACAGCCACGCGCTGATAGAGACACAAAACGCCAATGAAACCCAGCCAATCGACTCGCACGAGGCGCTGCTCCACAAAGGACACTACTGTCTTTGATAGACTGCACATGAATGTGTCAGCCGCTGGCATCTTGAGGTTTTAATTTACTCTCAGTCCCCCTGGATCGTTTTTGTCCTTTCAGTAACATCATACCCAGCACAACGTAATGCTGCATAAAGGTGTAGAGATACAAATGTATAGACAGGGGCACATCTTCCTATAGACCGCATAGGCAGCTGCTGAGGGAGGGCCACCCAGAGGGGGGAGTACCAAGATCCCCCACCTTTATTTTTTTCCCCTTAACATTCAAGTAAATGGTGGAGTGTGTGTCGAGAGCATTAGAGTCAGAGGAAATAAAAGCCATCCAAGGTGCAGCAGAAAAGCAAAAGATGACATTTGAGAATTTGCACAAATCATTTTATCTCTTATTGTTTGTTATTTATTAGTCATTTTGTGCTAAGTTGTTTATTTGTGTTAATTTCTCAGGCTGATTCCCTGCACTGTTGGTATGAAAAATATTGCACCAAACTTCATAAATAACCCACGTAATCAGTAATTTGTATATAACCAGTGGTGACTGGAGGACCTAAAAGCCACAGTTGAGTAAAAGCACAGGGACTGGTTGCACAAACCACCTTAAGTTTTCTCCTTAAACACTAAAGGTCTAATTTCTCTTTAGCTGAGGGACTTGTACAGTTGCACAGAATCCCTTAAAAGGTTTCGTTTGTTAAGGAAAAACTCATTTACTGCATTAAAAGGGATTTTACAGTGGTAAAAGTTTCCATGGAGATTGTTTGTTTGCTTGGACTCACGCTTGTGACGTCGGTTATTGTCTCATAATATTGGCTTATAGTTAGATAGTGAAAAAATAGCAGAAGAAAAGAAGACAAGACTCTGATCATATTGATCAGAGGAGGAAAGGATTACACCTCTGGGGGAATGCAATCATAGAAAGCACAAACTACAAAGTAAATTTGATCCCCAAATACCAGAAAACGATTGCAGGAAGAAGCAATGAAAATTAATTCAGTCAAATCTTTAGTGTTAAATCAGAAGTATATTAACTTAGTTCTCCTGGTCGCAGAACACTCCTCTTGGGGTGTGTTAGTTTTTTTCCTTTATCACCATAAACAATAACCACCTGTGCTTTGGTTGCTAAGGTGTTTTGTGCAATGCTCGAGGGATTCCTTAAGTATAAGACCAAGTCAAGGAGAAAACCATGAATACCTAAGTGAACATTTTAAGGTAACCTTAAGGAGAAGACTTAAGGGTGTTTTGTGCAATCAT
>JAPZEB010000023.1:23117226-23136229 GCA_029783705.1 Chaetodon striatus
AGGGCTGACACATAGAGACAGACAACCATTAACTCACATTCACACCTACGGACAATTTAGAGTCAACAATTAACCTAGAGCACCCACGCTGACACGGGGAGAACATGCAAACTCCACACAGATCGGCTTTCCCTCTGCAGGGTCTGAACCTCCCACCCTGGGTTCGAACCAGGAACCCTCTCGCTGTGAGGTGACAATGCTAACTACTACATCACTGTGCCGCCACAGTCCTACCAAATTCTAAAAATCTGACTGCTCTGCCTCAGGACAATCACTCATATCAGATCTACCCGAGACAATCCACCACAGACTTCTTCTTTTATCCAATTAAGAGTGTAAGAATCGGGGGTGTTCAGACTTTGAAGTCCTGAGGGAGAAACTTGTGATTTTGGGCTGTATAAATAAACTTGACTTGAGGTTACCTGAGGACAGCATCGCATGGTGTAGGCATCCTGGACTCTGTCACAGAACCGGTGGCTCTCTGGAAAAACATACCAAGGCCAGATGACACACATTAGGCACAACATGTTTCAGGGAGAAATGCAGGCATGATGTTACCAAAGGCTATACTTTATTAATCCGTCTGGGGAGATACACCCTCTGCATCTGAACCACTCTAACTATTTATGAGCTGTGGGCAGCCACAGTGCAGTGCTCCAGTTCTGAAACCAGTACCTTAATCAAGTGCAGTGGCAAAAATATTCCTGTATGTGTTTTGGTTGGGACGAAACCCCCAGAAATATGGCGATACTGTAACTCCACACATTGTAGCCCTGTAACCCATATGTTTGAACACAGGACACACTTCTTACTGTGAGCAGTGCTGCCCACATGTTAGGTGTAATATAACTTTGTGTGGTTATTATATAATGTTGTGTGGCTTGTCTGTTTTAGAGTCGGGGCCTGTCTTCTGACCTGCAATCTGGGACGAATGGTGATCAGAGTCCAGCAGCGAGCGGAAGCGAAGGGCCACCTCGATCTGTCCTGGGTGGGGCCGCAGCGTATGGATGTCTGCAGGAGGAAACCAGACAATGAGGAAGGAAGAAACAGACACAGAACCTTTGAGTTTGAGGTAAATATTCCCATCTAGTTCTGTGACTTTGCTGCTGCGCACCACTGTCAAAGGCCTTGGTGGTCCCCTTTAGCACCTCCAGGGTCAGAGCAGCAATGATGTCTGCCTGCCGAGCAATCGCCTGGGCTCTCTCCACGGCCTCCGCCCCGAGAGAGGTGATCATCTGGGTCCCATTTATCAGAGCAAGACCCTGTGAGGGAATGGCAGAGTGAGAGGGACATATTTTCCACTCTGAGAATTCCCTGGGAGAACACAGAGCAGTGTGCACAATACTGTGGGTAGTAATAGTGAATAAAAACACTGTTATTGTTCTTTGAAGGCCTCTAAACATATACAGATATTTTTGAAAATGGTATAATTTCCTCTACATTTTGGCCCTTCGTCTACATGAAAATTGAATTTTAGGTCATTAAAACTGGGATTTTTTTTTTTTTTTTTTTTAAAGCCTACCGAGGTGCAGATATTTCAACACTCTGGTTACTGTTTATCTGTGTGGACGTGTAAAACGGAAAGTTTGGGACACACAGACAATAATGGACTACTTCTTTTGTTGATGTTTTGTCGGCACTGTTTAATCCATTGACTGCTTTACACTTTAACTTAGTACTGATGCAACACTTCACGGATGAGCGGAGCCGTCTGCTGCACCCAGTGTTATGTGGTCTGCTAGAAACAACAGTTATGGAGCAGGTGCTGTTGAACCAGCAGAGGGTGGGACAATGTCCAGAGTGGGTTTGCTGGTGATGAGGAGGACTGGAAGGAAAACTTTTGCATGCCCAGAATATCACCTGTAACGTTGAGCGAGTTCTTCTGTCTTTATATGAAAGGGAAATTGACGTTAATGAGATCTCAAGTTGTCGTTTTGAAATGGGAAACATTAGCTTGTGCACTTAACTATCTTTGCCACAAGAGTTAACTAAAAAGACAGCTAACATCGGCGAGCATTTAGAGTTTTTTTTGCTTCAGAGTGTGTCCTAGTGAATGAGTATTCTATCAGTTATTCTGCCGATTAATCGAGTAATCGGCTAAGAAATACTGTGTGTTTTCATTAAATTACTTTAGCTTTATTTAGGGACAATAAAATATATAAAATAGAAAATAATAAAAGTGAGAGATGAGAGAAATGAGCAATCAATTTTTTTTTTTATAAATCAACATTTTTATTGCTTTCATTGCAAAAACATTTGTCTGCAGTGTGCACTTTAACAGTTGTGACAGATCAAATGATGTGTGTCTGCTGTCTGTAAAGAGTGATTGATGGGGTGTGTGTGTGCGTGAGTTTGTGAATAAGAGAGTAAGAGGTGCGGGCGTGTTGATGTGTGTGACTAACATAATGATAAATGAAGCTAAGGCTTTAACCAAGTGACAACAGCATTTTATTTTGCATGTGTTGCTATTTTCTCTAGCAAAATTTGGCTAATACGCATGATACATCGCCGGGTAACGTTAGCCACCGCATTGATTCCTGTTATTAGTCAGCCATTATGAAGCCATAATGTATGTACGTTCTTTACACACGTAATGATTCTCAGAAAGCAATCTGACTGAGGTTAAATGCAATGAGACGTGACGTTGACGTTACCTTGTTGTGTCAGGTCTGCTCGGTGAACTCGATGTATACAGTAAAAGTTTCCTACTTAGATGTTGTAGCATTGAGGGCGTGCTGTTGTGGTACGCTGACTCCGTTTTGCAATACACACTGAACATTTATCTTTTCGTTTTAACTTGTAATCCCACAGTCTACACTTCATGTCGTTCTCTCTGGCGCGTCTCCTCGTTTGTCTCTCGCTCTTTACTTGTCCCTCTTCCTCCATTGTTTTGCAACCTGCGCTTTACATCCATGTTACAGCTGCGCAGGCTGTCAACAGCGAAAGCAAAGTAAACGCATCATGCAACAGAAATAACCATCATGTGAAACACAGTGAGCTGTATAGTTGCACTGGATTTAGCTAAGCCTCAATGCTTTTTGGTAATTGAATTATTCAAGTTACTCGAGGAATAGTTTCAGCCCTTGTGTGTACGGAGATATTTTGTATAAGGAAGGTCGTGTGGACCGTATGTACAGAATTTTGTTTCTAAATAGAGCGGGAAAATATCTGTTCCTTAAAATATCTAAACATGTAGACCGAGCTTAAATTCTTAACCTCAAGACCAAACATAATTCATTCCCAGTGAAGCCTGGGTCACTTTCTTTAGTGCAGGCAAATCAAATATGAGGGAGCATGGCTGGTTTTTAAACATTACCTCTTTGGGCTTTAGTGATATTGGCTTCAGGCCATGGGCCTCCAGGACCTGGCCAGGGATGAAAGGGAAAAAAAACATGTAGAAGGTCAAGGTTCATCAAAAAACAAACATGTTTTCCTATTGGACCTTGTGACCTGTCACTCTTAAAAGTAAAAAAACACATTTCCTGCTGCATTGAGCAAGTTATTGTTGTACAACCATGGAAAAGTCATTATGGAGAAAGCTTTAAGATCTTACATATTTGGCATCTGCCCACCCGCTCTTGGGAGACCACATTTTCCCCTCGCCCATCAGACCCAGGGCCAGGTGAGAAAGGGGCGCCAGGTCTCCACTAGCACCCACTGTTCCCTTCTCAGGGACAAAGGAGAGGCAGGAAGCTGCAGGGGCAGAGTGCATTAGAGATGAAAATCAGTCATATGACAGTTTCCCAATACTGATCCCTAAAGGAAGCTATCAGCAGTCAACAGCAGCCGATATCCCAGGTCAGATAAGGTAAAGTGAGGCTGGTGGCTCACCATTGAAGGCTTGGATCATGGCATGAAGAGTTTCCAGAGAAATCCCGCTGTGCCCTTTGGCCAGAACATTGATCCTCAGAGCGAGCAGCATGCGGGTTCTCTCTGGACTGAGTGGGTTTCCCACACCTACACACCACAGCATAACATTGATGGCGCTGATATAAATTAAGCCTAAAACACTTTGTCAGCAGCGCTCATTATCTTGAAATCTGCAATTCTAGACGAGTAATAGAGCTTAACGGAGAGCTTTATTACCTGCTGAGTGTGACCGCACCAAGTTCTCCTGCAGCTCCCTGTGAAACAAGAACACATCAGCACATAAAAACAGCCTGTTCTCCAACAGAAGATGAAGTGAAATACAGTGAAATATCGTCTTTACTTGAGCTTGCTGACAGGAATGACCGTTCGGGCAAATTTTCCAAAACCTGTAGTGATTCCATAGACAACTGTGGGAACAGAGAGAGAGAGACGCAGAGAACTAAACATGGGATAATTTATTTCTGAAACAGTAGCTGGTTCACATTAACATCAGTGCATTTAAAGTCTTTATGCTTAAACGTTTCCTAACCTCTGTTTTCTTTGACAATGGTGTCCAAAAGCTCCCTGGATTGCACAACTTTATTTTCTGCCTCCTGAGTCAGCTGAAAATGTTGGTAAAGAGGAGAGATCGTCTTCAGTCAAAGATTGCACAGAGCGGCCATGACAACAAACCCAATTTGTCGATCATTACCTTTATCTTGTAGAGCCCCCTTCCTAAGTTGACCAGATCTGTCGTCGTCAGGCTGTTGCCATCCAAGGAAATGTACTGCGCAGGGAGAGCCGTGTTACACAGAAGTAACATGCAGAAGTAATCGCTATTATAGGTTTATAGGTTTTGGATAAACACTCACCTCTCCAGGTTCTTTGTATGCTGCTGTGCTATTTCCACATAGTTTAATTAAGGATACCACTCAACAGAATACAGTGGTGCCCTTTACTGTATCATTTTATAACAGAAATTAAAGATTAAAAAAAAAAAAAACGTGATTAAATATAATTAATTTTGTTCTTTCAAAAGCAATTGTTGAACAAAGGGATACTTTGCACACAACAGGTGTGTTGGAGAGGGACACAATTTGTAGGTAAAACGTACTTTTGAAGTACTAAAATCATTATTTTAGCAAGTTAGACAAAAGTAACCGTTGCCTATGATTGAGAACAATTTAATAGCATAAAAAATAGTCAAACTGATTTGATAAGTAGTATTTAACACCAACTACAGCACCCGAGTACCCTCTATAATTAATGTGGCAGAAATACTCAAGTAAAAGGATACAGGTGAGAAACTCCTGGCTCATACGGGATGAAGTCAGGAGACATGGTGTCGCCTTCAATAGCTGTAAGTGCAGAATAATAATACACATTGTTCACGTCTTATTGTACTTATAACATTTAATGTCTCAGATCGTTGGTACATAACCATGTAACCAATTACGCACAGCTATTGGCTACACTGTCCCCCAAATGTGATGCATGATAATGATAAAGTGATTTTAATAAATTATAATGAACATTTCTTGTATTTTAAATGCCTATGGTCATTACCGAGCTCCACAAAGTCATTATCCTCCAGCACATCCTCGACGGTGTCATCCGCGTCCAGTAAACCCAAACCCTGACACCTGCGCACAACAAACCGAGTGTCCTTTAACGCCTTGATGCCGCCGTTGTCCGGTTTGTTCTTCATGTAACGTTTAAGAGCTTCGAGTCCGAGCCACCGGATGGTGTTGCTGGTATCCCGGCAGGGCACTGCCAGCCACTCATCTCGGATGTGGACCGTGAAACAAGGCATTGACTTGACTTGAGCGGGACTCTGCTGCAGTGTGCGCTGCTCGCCTCTCCCCAAGGTACCACCTTCAGTCGCCCTAAGTTCAGCCGCCAATCAGACGCACCGCTGGGAGCCACGCCTCGCCGGTGTCACACCTCTGGGGGCCACTGACCGCCGCAGGTCGGTCATACAAGGGTTTGGACACATTGACCCAGATGCGTTCAGGTGATTTACCGCGGAAAATACCGGTGAATAAAGTGGATGTGTTCAGGTGGATGCGTTCAGGGAACCAAACATGATGTGTCTACAGACTTTTTTTTTTTTTTTACGGGTACTAGCTGACAAAAAGTGCAGCAGCTAAACTAATTATAATTTACAGCAAAATCTGTTAAATCTTATTCTCAAAGTGACTTTGAATAAAAGAGAATAGAGTAAAAGTGTGTTTTAAGATGATTCTTGAAAAAGGATCTCACTTCATATATGAGCAGAAATAACAACAGTGTTGCCCTGCGTGACCTTAACCACTAGTCCCAAATTACTCTGTCAGATGAGACTCATTTTGCTTTGTCAGATTTTTGTGAAATGCATCTTGCACCACAGAGTAAACACTAAACAACTAAACAAAGCACACTTTCAAACAGTCAATGTCATCACGTGCTTCCTCGTCCACTTATTGACCCACACAGGCTCAGAACACACTACCTGAGTGTATTACATCAGATCCTCGGTGCAGCGTTACCTCTGGCCTCCTGAGAGCCCACACTCTGATTTAAAAAAACTGACGGACAGAGGAACGCCTGAACATACCTGTGCAGTCCGAACAGACTGACAATAAATCTTTAATGGCAAAAGCTGATATTCACAAAATTTAAAAAAAGGAATCTGATGCAACACCACAAATTTTTAAAAACCTCCTGCCTAAATGTAACCATGTCTTCAGTGTGGTGTTGGGCCAAGTGGTCAAAGGTGCACACTATGTATGTGCAACATCACTGTTTCAGTGTCAGCTGAGGACCTCTCTTACATGTCGTCCCCCTCTGCCCTTCCTGTTTATCCCTAACATCAAATAAAGCCAAATACCTGATAGATACACTTAAAATATAAATGTAATCATCTCAGAGCTCCGACCCAAAGAGCTTAACATCTTACAGGCCAGTCACAGTTTTGAGGTACTCGTACTTGAAGATTTCCATTTTGTACTACTCTATACTTTTACTTCACTGCATTTTGGGGGCTAATATTGTACTTTTTACTCTACTATATTTATTTGATGTATTTTGATGCTAATGGTTTTGTTCTTTTAGGCTACTTGAATATTTTTACCTTATGATTTTTTTACTGCTAAATGTACTGCTGAATGTACTTGCAGTACTTAAGTGTATTTTGGCACTAATACCTTTGTGCTCTTACTAGTTTTTTAATTACGTACTTTTTTTTTCTGAATTTTGAATGCAGGACTTTCACTTGTAGCAGAGTACTTTCACAATGTAGTGTTGCTATGTTTATTTATGCTACTTACATATATTTTGATAGTAATACTTTTGTACTTCAGTATTTTATTTTTATTTTTTTTATTCACTTATTTTGAGAATTTTAAATGCAGGACTTTCACTTGGAGCAGAATATTTTTACGATATCCTATTGCTGCTTGTCCTTATGCTACTAAGTATATTTTGATGCTAACATTTTTGTACTTTTCCTTGAATATCTTGGGAGAATTTTGAATGCAGAACTTTAACTTGTAGAGTATTTTTGCAATGTAGTATTGCTACTTTTACTTATGTAGTTAAGTATGTTGTGATGCTAATACTTTTGTACTTTAACTTGAGCATTTTATTTTGATAACTTTGGATGCAGGACTTGTAGCAGAGTATTTTTACAGTGTAGTGTTGCTACTTTTATTTATGCTAAATCAATGTAATTTGAAGTTAATACTTTCTTTTACTTGAGTACCTTTGAAGGATTTTGAATTCAGGACTTTCACTTATAGCAGAATATTTTTACCATTTAGTATTGCTACGTTTCCGTGTGGTGCTTGAGTATATTTTGACACTAATACTTTTGTACTTTTACTTAAGTATTTTTTGATAATCTTGAATGCAGGACTTTTCTTTATACGAGAGTGTTTCTGTTGTTTAGCTTTGGTACATTTACTCATAGTACTTAAGTATATTTTGATGCTAGTACTGATGTGGTCTTGAGTATTTTGTACTTGTATTGGTACTTTAGTGAAAGCTCTGAGTACTTTTTTCACCACTGCCGACAATGAAAACGAAAAGAATCACGTGACTTCATGACTGTGGATGGAAATGGTGTAATTACCGAGGCGCACCTGAAGGCATCACGGCAGCCTGCGGACTGATGATGTCAGTCTCTGGGCTGTAGGAGTTTCTGTATCACCATGTGTGCCGACAGCACAGAGTAGGCCTACTGCTGGCCGTCAGCGGGCAGGCAGAGGAGAAGAGGAGGGGAGGAAAAGTGTGTTTACACAGACGGCAAACTGCCTGGGGAATCGTCGGGGAGAGGAAGTCAGCCGGCTCTGTGTCTGCCTGCTCCAACTTCCTGCTCAGAAAAAGAAAAAGCCCAGGATCCTATTTCAGTCCAGCACAACTGTGTAGACCAGAAGCAAGCATGGAAAAACAAGGAATCACACAAGCTTCACCGTAAAGTTTCACGGAGGGAAAACACCGAGTCTCAGATCGCAGGTAACGTAAAAGTAAACGGACATCTTTCTATGAACAGCGCTTTGTTGGCTTATACAGGGAGAAGTCATTGGTTATTAAGAGTAATAGCGACTGTGTTCACTTTGAATAGGAGTTATTCTTGATGTTAAGTTTTCACCTTGTGTTAATCTCTTAGGAGAGAGTGTATTTTAAGTTTTAACCCAGAATAGTTCAGGTTTAGATGCGGACACAGTTGTGCCGTCTTCCGGTCCGAGCAACATCTTGAAAATGAGTCAGTGGGGCAGAACAGTGAGCCAGACCTCTGTGCGTAACAGCCCTGCAACTTTCAAGTCCCGGATACAACTGAAGCCTCCCCAGAAAGAGAGGCAAACAAAAGACGAGCAATGCAACAACAGCCCGTGGCCGATGTTTAGAGATGCTTCTTTTTACGGGCCCCTGTTGAATTTTCCACCGTCTGCGAACAGGAAGAGAGCCGATTTAGTCATGGCTAAGTAATGTCTGCACACACCATCTAATCTCATTAGCAGTTTCCGTTCAGCCAACACTGGATGGCTTTGTGCGCACAGCGAGACTTCTCAGTCCGAGCATCCGCAGCAGGGCTCCTGATTCCTGAGCAAAACCACCACAATGTTCCTGTAATGTTCCTAGAGAGGGGTAGACCATGTCTGCGGTGCTCACAGTGACTGGTGTTGCCTCCATGTAGGGGATTTTGATCTCTGTGTGGCAGGCACATCACTTTAATAGTCAACTATGGTATGGTGATGTCTGTAGGAGGTATGTCTGACCTTCAGTGGCGGCCCCATACTTTAAAGTCTCTCTGTGCTATTTGCAGCATCTTGCAAAGGTGAATGTTTATAAGTCACGCTGGCCTAATTGTAGACCTGTCAGCTCGGCGGCACTGCATTGGCAAGCTTTACTTTTGCTTCAAAGTGTTTAGGAGGCCAAACCAAAGTCTGGGTTCAGATTGGTTTAAAGGGTGGAGCCGTGGAAAAGGGGACAATGATTTGATCTTTTGACCCCCCTCCCTTTGGGATTTTTGTGGGAAGTGTGGCAGGACTGGGGAAACGCTCCCCTGCTGTGGGATCCCCTCTCCTCAACATTTGTCCTTGGAAGTAGAATAGGAGGAAGTCCTGACTTTGACAGGTTTGTAGTTTCGCATGGCAGATAGAAAACTCAGGGGATAGCTCATGTCGGAAATGAGTTCAGCCCTCCCTCTCTCCTCGCCGGACAGAGATATGTGGTGGTTGAAAGGCCGGTCTGTTATCATTGTTCTAGAGCATCAGTCACTAATCGCTCCGCACATCCATAGATAGATAAGACGGCAGAGAATACAACATGAGGTCTTTCAGAATGTAGGGGTGTGTGTAGGGCCAAATTTTTCAATACCAGTGCCAAAACAGTACCTGAGCAATGCCAAGATAGACAGACAGATAGAAAGTACTTAATTCATCCCTGAAGGGAAATTCAGCTGTCCAGTAGCCTATAAAAAACAACAACCACACTTCAGCCCGTCAACAATAATACAGTGGTTTTGAAATAGACACAAAATAGAATAAGTTAAAAGAAGTGTGTAAATAGAAATTAAAAATTTAATTTGAATTAAAATACCTGAGGTGATGTGTGTCAGTGTGTTTGTGAGACTGGACTCAGGAGGACCCCTCACCTCACCTTGAGGAATATAAATATGTTTTTTATTCAACAAAAAAAGCCAAATTTCTTACACAAACAGCTGCAGAACATCTGTGGGTAAATGAAGCCCGTTTTAAATTGGCAAAACTCTGATTAAATCATTGATTATGTGTTTAATAAATAAGTAAAGACAACAAAACCACAAACCTGATCAGGCATTTAATGCCAACTTTTGGTATGTGACAGTTTTTAATACTTTTGTGCTATGCTTTTGTGATTATGAGTTTGACCCCCATTTAATCGCGTCTCTCTGAGGTTTAGACCTCCAACTAACAATTACTTTTATCATTGATGCGTCTCTTAAACATTTCTCTCTCTTAAAAATCTAAAAAATGAGTAAAAATAAGCCACAACATGTTCAACCCACAATTCGAACTCGGGGACTGGGTGATGGATTCTTAATGTAAATAACCCAAAAAGTAAAAAGTAGGATAGCACTCCAGTTTAACTTTATTATTGCCACACGGATGAATCAGCCAAGATGCCCTTCTTCAGCCGAAAACCAGTAAAACAAATGGGTATGGGTGAGTTTCTCAGAACCCAAAGAGATATCTCCAAATAGCTTGTTTCTTATGATCAAAAGTCCAAAACTCAAACCGTCAATTTAAAATGATACAAAAGCAACAAACTTGACATTTAAGATGCTGGAAATCTGCAAAATTTTGCGATTTTAGCTCAATAAATGACTTAACGATTGACAGATTATCTCAATTTTGCCTATTTATTATCCATTAATTGATTCATCCTTTCAGCACGACTGGTGTTGCCGTCTGTGTTGACAGAAACAGTCCCCCCCCCCCGCGCCACCCCACTATTAATATATGGAGCTGCGAGCAGGCAGACATGAGCTTCGAGGCTGCACATTCCTCTATTAAAGGAATAACCCACCCTGGGCCCGTCATACTTCCTGTGGAGAGAGGGCCAGGTTGAACCGCAGCATATTTCTGGCTTGAGCTGTTGTTCCTCCTTATATTTTTTTTCTCCTCTGCTGCCGCTGCTACATTACACTACACTCTTTAAAACACACTGTTCTATTCATCACCGGTCTACTCGTCCTTACACCACATGTTACAGGCCGTTCCCTCCTCGGCTTTTAACCTAATTTAGGCTGTTCGCAGTAAAGAACGCCGACAAGACAGAAATCAGGAAAAGAGGCTGTTAATTAAGGTGAATCATCAGTTCGTCTTGTTCTAAACACTCTCTATAAACACTCAGAGTATGTTTTACCAGCAGTGATGTTACACAGGTCTAGAATATAGAAAGTAATGAGCACAGAGTGCAAAGAGCTACCAGGCATGTTTCCCCCGGAGGTTTGAGTGTTGTGCTTATTCTGTCACTGTAGCATCTGGCAGGTAGTGCAAGTGTAGGTAGTTTTGGTGCTTTTTCTGTCAGCTGACATCTCTCGGTGACGATGTTCCATTTTTATCTCGTATAGAAAAAAAAAAGCCACAGGAGGACGAACTGAGACGACATCATATGATGATTTTAAAAATAACCAATGAGGGCTTTGATGTTACGTGCTCTGCTCCGGCCGAGTCAAATGTTCTCTCTCACGCTGACCGTGTCTCATTGCAGGTATGGACAGTGCCATCACTCTGTGGCAGTTCCTGCTGCAGCTGCTGCTGGACCAAAGTCACAAGCACCTGATATGTTGGACGTCCACAGACGGCGAGTTTAAGCTGCTGAAGTCAGAGGAAGTGGCCAAGCTGTGGGGGCTGCGCAAGAACAAAACCAACATGAACTACGACAAGCTGAGCAGAGCGCTGCGCTACTACTATGACAAGGTGAAGTAAACTGGCTCTGGTTAATGTGCAGGAGCTGCGTCTGTGTGAGGGTCAAAGTGGTCATTTCACTGCAGCTTTTGTAAATGTTCAGACCTGAAGGCCTGACAGAGGAGTGTAGTACTACGACACATACTTTGTCACACTTCTCTTAAAACCACAATCTCCCCTGATAGACACTTCCACTTCCTATTTATCAGCAAACACACAGAAAATCCGGGTGTGATGTAGCACTCTGTTTCAGTTTGTTATCTCGCCTTCACTGCACTGAAATGTTGTCAAGACATGTGTTCTGTTTTTATTTTCTTGATTCATATTTGTTTGTTGTACATAGATTTTGTAACAAGTTCTCCTCGTCATTAATGGTGTTCATGTGTTTTACAGAACATCATCAAGAAGGTGATCGGCCAGAAGTTCGTCTATAAGTTTGTGTCCTTCCCTGAGATCCTGAAGATGGACCCCCAGGCGGTGGAGATGGGCCTGGCCTCTGGAAGGTTTCCCCTCCAGGAAGGAGAGGCCTCTGAACTGGAGGTAGAGGAGGAGGAGGAAGAGGAAGGGGAGGAGGAGGCCCAGAGGAGGACACTGGCAGCCCTGGGGGCGCAGCAGTGTCGGAACGACTACCTCCGCTCGGGTCTCTACTCCTCCTTCAGCATCAGCTCCCTGCAGAACCAGCCCGAGCTGCTTCGTGCCCTGCGGGAGCGCCAGGAGGAGCCGCGCTCCGTCATCCGCTTTGGCACCAACGCCAACGAAAGGAGCTCCCCTCCCTCCGCCAAACCCGAGTCCTACGTCTCCTCCAGGCCACCCAAGCTCCGCTCCCCGTCCTCTCCCCAGACCCAGCCCTCCCAAAGCTGGAGCCCCGCAGCCAAAGAGGAAGAGGAGGACTCTGACCAGAGCGCTCAGCCCCTCAACCTCTCCTCTGGGCACAGGGAGCGCGCCCTGCAGCCTCCTGAGAAGAGAAGCAGCAGCAGCAGTGGTAGAAGTAGCTCCACTAGTAGTAGTAGTAACCAAGGAGATGGACTCCCTCCAAAAAGCAAAAAGCCCAAAGCTCTGGAGATCTCATCCCCGTCCCTGCTGCTCGCAGGGAGCGACATCGGCTCCATCGCCCTCAACAGCCCGGCACTGCCGTCTGGCTCCCTCACTCCTGCCTTCTTCACTGCACAGGTGAGATGATTAATTTGACTGATACAGATGATGTCACTTTGTGTCTGTTGGTTTAGAGTCGGCGCTTTGGGGGACTGGTGACCCATCCAACATTTAACTACTGCTAATTACTGTTAGCATGAAGCTCTGCAGACACCTGAGACTCCCTAAAACCTGCCTCGTCTGTCTAGTCCAGACATGTCTACACACTTACAGTGATACCATTCGACACGTCTACTAGCTCTCTTATTTTTGCTCTCAATAGTTAAAGGTAGACTCTGTCGCTCTGTGCCAACTAAGCTGAATTACAGCGAGCCCAAAAATAATCAAATCTCAGACAGGCAGAAAAAATGGTATGATGCTATCTGTTTCTGCCCCTCTGTGTGTGGTGGCCTGGTAGCCACAGGGACAGGATGGGATCTATCCAGAGTATGATGTCAGTGTCCCTAAAGCGGTCAGAGAGCAGCGAGAGACATCTGACACAGCCTGGCATGTGCTGCTGGAAAGACTACTGCTATATTTATTTAAGCAGTCACTTGAGCCAAATTTCCTTAAGAAACAGACAAAGAAAAGGTATGACAAAGGTAAACTGGTGTGATTTAAAGGTAAATCATGCACGGGCACTTTGATGTCAAAGAAATTTTACATAGTTTTGCACAGATGCAAATTTAGACTAATTCAGTGAGTCACAGTCTGTGTTTGGTTTGGGATTAAACCCTTCAAAATAAACCGCTCTGTGGGGTAAAAGCAGAAATTACAGCCAGTTATGTTTATGTGCTGCAAATTACAGGCCTTATAGAAGTATGTCTGTACTCAAATTTCAAATTTGGGAAATTAAAGTGCTTGTAAAATGTAAATTTGCTTGTGTAAAGTGCGGTAAATTCAGTAGCTGCTCTTTACCGTGTGTGGCTGTTCAGTCTTAAATGACACGAGGTTTTTACAGTAAAACTTTTAGAGTGTGTTCTGCCACAAATTTAGAGCCAGATTACTCCAGCCGTGACTTTTGGGTTGGTTTTGCGATAACCCCAAAGGCTCTGCTGCAATCATCAACTGGCATTTAATAATCTCTTTGAGTTAATAATGTGTTTACACTGGAGTTGTTACGAAGCAAAGTGACTCTGCCACATCAGAGGTCTATCTACACTCTGAGCGAGCCATTAATACCACGCTCACACTGTCTGTTTACGAGGGCGCAAAAAGTGAGATCAGAGGAAAACAAGCAATTTACAGGAATCTTCAGCGAGTCCAACCTATGAGAGGGGGGAAGAGGCCCTAAGTGATGCCATATGCTCCAATAATTCCATTAATAATGGGAGCAGGGCTGGGTCCCTCCGCAACACTGGCTCACTTCTCTGAGGTGACACAGGGGGAAAGTCGGGGGGAGGGGGAGAGAAGACCAGGGGAGAGAGGCAGAAATTGATTTCATATGTTTTCTCTCTAGTTGGCGTTCCAACAAGTGCTTGAGGAACCCCCCCCCCTCCCTCCCGTTCACCCCCCCCAATCAACAACAACCCCCACCTCCTCCTCCTCACGTCACCCCTGTATTCTGGGGAGAAACCACAGACTTCCTTCCTGCTCCGTCAGTTTGTTTTTCCAAACGCCAATACACGTCCATTTACCATTTCAGCATGTTTCGCATTACCGAAGCCCTCAGAGCGACGCTCTCCATCCAGTGGGTCTCTGTGTTTGTATTTTAAAATATGTTGTCTTCACTAGTTCTTCTTATTTACACGGAGCCTCCCTCCCTCCTTCTTTGTCCCCTCCCTCCCTCGTAGACTCCCTCTGGTTTGCTGCTGGCCCACAGTCCGCTTTTGTCAGGCATCCACTTCTGGAGCAGTTTGAGCCCCGTCGCTCCGCTCAGCCCCGCCCGGCTGCAGGGCCACAGCTCCCTCTTCCAGGTAAGAAGCAAACACAGGTGTAGACACAGAGGGTACAGAAATAGCAGAGGAGACCAGGAGGTGTGCTCAGAGGATTATTGTTTACTGGTAGTGATTGAAGGCCGAGGAGGAAGTTAAAGGCTGCTGTGAAATTAGTGCTGCTGTGAAATCCCCCTTCCTTCCCAGCAGTGGTTAAAATCAGGTGACATACTGACATCATGCCAGGAGATTAAGATGAAGGAATCTCCTAATATTTGCAACAAGTAATAACATGATAGCTCCAGTTTTAGCCTTAACTTGTGTGGAATAACATGTCTCCTATACCCATCGTGCACGTTAAAGGCTCTGTATGTAACTTTATACATGTGTTAATTGAATCTTAGTGGCAGTGGGTGAACAGGTTGTTATGTAACTGAGGCTGAGACCGTCCCCGCCTTTCTCCGCTGCCTGTAACAGCCTGTGGACTAAGTGAGGACAAGTGAGGTAGAGCATCCGCAGCCTGCGCTAGCTTGTTAATTCTAGTCTAATAAACATTAATTTAAGTCAGTACTATAAATCATAAAGTATCATAAATTCAGGGCCCCTCGATGCTGAAAAGGAAGCACTGACATGTCAAATACATTGTGCCACCACATTGTGTCTAATGTTAGCTAGCTTGCTGATGTGGACAAATTGCTGTGATAAAGGTCGCTTTACTTATCCAGACATCAGGGCTGATCTGACGGGTAAATTAACTAGCCTGGCGTTTGCAAATTACTTCATCAGCTAATGTTCAGAGGCAACCAAGGCGTAGCTTAGTTACAGGTAGCTGGCTAACTTAGCTAGCTTGCTTGCTAACGATCTGTCAGTTGACTACCTTGCCAAATTATTTCCCCAGCTAAAGTGAATGAATGAATGAATGACTTTATTTGAATCAAAAATTAAAAAACACAATAAAAATCAATCAAGACAAAGATGACAGTGTCTGAAAAGGAGCAGGTAGAAGTAAAACTTACATGTCCCTACCCCTTTCTTACATTTCTTCTTTTAACTCGTAAATTATTTCAACAGATTCACAAATGTATTTACAACTTATATACATCCATCCCCAGTCTATTTACCACCCAATTAAAAAACTAAATAATAAACCCAGATTGTTTACAGTCTAAGTACCACCCAGTGTTACAAAATAAACATTCACTCCCCTAACACAACCTCTCCTCGTCTATATATCTGCCAAAAATATCTTTTGTATGGTTTGATACATGATACTAACTAAATGGATTATGATTAACAATATTAATTTAGCAAACAATAAATGATGTAACAGACAAAGCGCTTCTTTACGAGCCAGGAGCAATGCAGGGGCAGCCAGTGAGCTAATCATGACCTCAGCTAAGGTTAGCCAGCTAGTTGCTACGCTACATGGATCTGCAGTTGGTTGCTTCAAAGCATCAACTGCAAAAGTAATTTGCTAACGGTAAGCTACTTAGTTTCATGGAGACGATGGTCCAAATTAAATAAAGGAACATTACAGATAGCAAAGTTGTTTTAAATGTGATTGTAGTTTATTTCCCAGCTGTCTATCGACACAGTTCCAGTCAGTCATGGCCAGTGTCATTTGTCATTGTTTTGGAGTCTGTTTTGTTCTGCAGTTCACTTAACGACCTCAAAGAGAGATGTCACTGATAACGACCAGTTTGTTAAAGTTACATACAGAACCTTTAAAGGTATACAACGCAGGATTGTCAGTTACTGTTAGTAAACATATTTGAAAGTGAAAGTTAAAGCCAACTTCAGATTCACTCTCGTTTAGCGTTTTGCCACGCTATATTTGCATTTCCTTTGGTGCTGTGTCTCTTGGGATGCCTGCCTTCGCTACCTGTTTATAAAGCCCCAACCTCACGTGAGGTCCGTCAGGGTACACGGCCATTAATGTCCCAAGCACAGGAAGTAAGAAGAAAATAAGAGTATACATGCAGAGTGCGGAGTCACTGCAGAAAAATACACCACTACACACTTTTAGTGGGTCATAGTGATAACTGAGAGGCAGTAGCTTTTTATGAGTTCATATATTTTTATAGGGAAATCCTGCATCATGCTCTTCTGTTATGTCCTTAAAATTAAGTACCAGTGTAGAGCCAGTGCATCTCTTGGTCTTCTAGATTTAGCATTTTTCAGGCAGGTATTTATTTGACGTAAAGCGAATATAAAACTAAAAACGAGATGTTGTAGTTCTGCAAAATCACAGATAGCAGGGGTTGTGAAACTAGTTGAGACTTAGTAAGCAGGTCCAGCAGAGGTGTCCTGTTTCAGCGCTCATGAGAGGGAGAGGAAATCCTGTGAATACTTCCTGTTTGAGCCCAGGGGAGCCAGTCTGAACAGGGTGGACTGGTTTGAGAGCTGCTCCTCATTTGTGAAACACACACACACACACGCATACACCACACCCCCTCCACAGCCACACACACCATACCGGATTCTTTGTGCACAAATAATGTTGACTTCTCCTTCTGTTGTGGAGGTTCAGGGGACAGAGACGAAAAGGAAGAGGCACAATGAATAAAAAAACAGGAAACCAGAGCAGTGACAATGCTGCAGTTCCTCACCGGAAAGCAGCTTTCATAGAGCCTCCGTCCCCTCCTCGCTAACTCTCGGCCCCTTTCTCTTCCTCCACAGTTCCCCAGCCTAATCAACGGACACATGCCTGTCCCCCTGCCAAACCTGGAAGGAACACCCTCCTCCCTGCTCCTGTCCCACACCACCCACAAATCCTGATCCAGGGTCTGTGAGAGAACCTCCCATCTTCATCCATCTCTTGTTCTCACCGTCATTATCATCATCATCAGCAGCAGTCATCTTGTGTCCATCTATCTTTCTTCAGAGAAGTCCTATGAGACAGTATGTGACCTCACTTTTTTGCACTCTGGTTGCTTCAGATTCCAGTGGTTAAAGCACTTGGTAAAAGCCATACGCCCGACGTCTGTGAGACGTCTGGCTCTTTGTGATAAAGTACAGCACATTTCCACATGACCCTGTCCACAGTGGACAGTAGTGACGTGTAGCTAGCTGCAGAAGGCTAGCCAGCCGCTCATCATGCAGATGCAGAGCTTGGTTGTTTTAATCTTGTAAAAAAAAAAAAACTTTTTTTTTTTTCTCTCCGTAAGTGTTCATCACAGCGTGAAACAGGTTGTTTCACATACGTGGTATTGTATGTAATGTATGCACTATGCTTCTCAGATAGTACCGGCTGTGCCTTGTTGTCCTATTTTACTTTGTTTCCCAAAATCTTTTAATGAAGACGAGATTTCAAATCAATGAAAAACCTTTGTAACACTTGTAATGTTCCTTTTTTATACTGGACTTGGTATACAGTTTGTATTCTGTATAATTTTGTATTGTGAAGAATGTTTTGTCATTTTCAATAAACAAAGCATTGAATGCTTGAACACTGCGCCTTAAACTTTGTACAGCAGCTGAAACAAAGTGCATCTGTACAGCAGGGAAAAGAAACAAAACACAGTTCACGTAATTTGTTTTTAAACTTTAGTTTTAATTTTCTTTACTCTGGGAAAAAAAGCTCAAATATGGGAGGGCATCTGCAACGAAATCCCACACCAATAACAATTATCAACAAATAAAGTTAAAGAATATCATACAAAACATCTCTTGTAACACTGTTAAATAGACTGTGACTCAGTATCGTATTCACTAGGGGCAGGACTATAGCTAGTGCTCCCTGAATCAGGAGCTCAGTGGCTGTGTGCTTCCTCATACAACAGAGCAGGCATGCAACACAATGATGGAGGCAATCCAGAAAAAAAGGATAATCTTTACAGTTGATGGAGATGGGAATGGCAGAGAGGAGAACACATCTGTAATGCACCATGGCAGCAGATTCTAACACTGGGGAGTCACTTTGCACCTCCTCTTTGTAACTGACCGGAGGAGATAAAGTGTCAGATTGAGGTGGGACAGGATGAGAGGGTTGTTCACTGTGGTTACATTTAGGTTTTCTGAAGAATTTAGGAGGCGTAACTAATCCTGTAATGCCCTTGTTATTATTTCTACGTTGCCTTTTTCCCTCCTGCATTTGTTCGTTGGTCACGACAGAGACCGCAGCATCCTGGAATGATATGCCAGCATCTGACAAGAATGTGATTTTTTTTTTTTTTTTTTTTTTTGCACAGAGCTTGGCAGCACTGCTCTCATGTT
>JAPZEB010000023.1:23209825-23220202 GCA_029783705.1 Chaetodon striatus
AACACGAGTCAACGTCGGTGTGGCTTTTCAACGTTGGCGTCAACTTAAAGATCAGAAAGGTCTTCTAAGTGATGCAATGGTCGCCCTTTTAGGCAACATTTTTATTCGATTCTACTAAGCATTCAGTAGCTTGGCAATGACACTTGAGTCCATGCACTATCCTCGTTCGCTCATACTCGTTCGCTCACGCACCTCTTTGAACAAGCAATGCACGTTCATGTTCTTTGAAGGCGTGACTCCTTGGGGAAGAGGGTAGGACCTTTTTGATTGTGGATTTTCTAAGTCTAGCTTGCACAACCATTATTTTCAATTATGCCAGACCCTCTCTGTAAGCTTGTGATGCTAACTCACAATATTAATGCAGCTCGTTCAGACAGTGATGAGCTGTTGTTTCAGAACCATGGACAGTGCTGTTTGTTGTGTTGGGGTTGGGTGCACCACACATGACATGACATACTGCAACATCAGCTTCTACGCATCTCCCTCTGCTGATTTTGACAGTGAATAGTTCATAAATTAAAAATACTTAGCGCTCTGCTAGTGCTATGCTCTCACATGAGTGCTTTTATTAATAAACTTACTCTTTGATTTTGAAACGGTAGACTCATATTGTTGCTACAGGCTGCATTGTTGAGTCACAACATAACTATTGCGGCCAATTACAGTAGCCTGCAGATGAAATGTTCAGGTCTGACGTCTTAATATATCTGTATACTACAATTTTTACTCCATTAATATCTTTTCATTACAAAACATATCATGGGCTGAAGGGCTCTATTCCAAGTCAGTATTGTATTTACATTTTTTGGCTCCATCCTCTCTTTGCTTCATATTTATTAGCCACACTAGCGGCTTAGGGCAAGTAATGCCAGTCCGCCACTTTGGTCCAGACTATCTCCACTATTAGATGGATTATTATGGCACAGACGTTGATGTTCCTCAAAGGATGAATCCTAATAACCTTGGTGATTCCCTTACTGTTTGTGTTGTGCCATCATCGGGTCACAATGTCAACTTATCCCAAAGCTGGTTTATAATGAAATACCAGCAAAACTAGTGGCATTCCCATCAGCCTCAGGGCCCATCCACACGAAGCCTTGTCGGGGTGAATTCACCAAAGTTTTTAACGGGTTCGGCGTTTTCGGAGGTCGAAACCGCATCTTTTTGAAGCGGGGTTCCAGAGTGCACAAATCTGAAGACGTCGCCTTTGCATCTTCATGTGTACAGCCAATGAGCAACTTTTGGCCGGCAATGATGTCATAGCCCCACCTACTTCGACTGACACGACTCCCAGTCAATGTTTTGTTGAAGTTTACTGGCTTTATAATCCAGCGTGACTTGAAGCAGCTCCACTTTGTCGTCAGTCCAATCCAAAGTCTTTCGTTTTCCCTCGTGTGTTGGAATTTGTTTTTGCCATCTTGTTGTGCTTGTTCTGGATCTTCTTCCTCTTCCGTTTGTATACAACGCGCGTCTTCTTCTTTGGATCAGAGCTGTATGCTCCAGTTTTTAGTGGCGCGGCATCTCCTGGCTGGCAAAAATACTGCAGCCTGTTTATGTGGTTTCAGTGGCTTGAACCGACCTCATTTTGACGCCTGCATTCTTAACGTTGGCGCCGTGTTTACAGAACACTATTGCAATCCGATCATTTTATTTGGCAGTTTCAAAAAGACAAGTCTTCGTGTGGATATAGCCTCTATGTGTCAGCCCTGTGACAGTCTGGCAACCTGTCCAGGGTGTACCCCACCTCTCGCCCAATGTCAGCTGGGATAGCCTCCAGCCCCCCCGCGACCCCCAGCAGGATAAGCGGTTACAAAAAAATAAATGAATAATAACCAATATATTGCAGTTATCCCCAGAAGATGCCTTTGCCTCAGTGCCTGAGTCTGCAGGTACCTCTGATGATTTGTAAAAAGCAGTGTAGCACTAAGCCTACATCTGCCGGTCAATCATGACAGTTTGGGCTGAAAGTGTACAAGAACAGGTCGTTACATTTAAATCCCTCGCTCCTCCCCCACCCACTTTCCCCTCTGCTCTCCAAGTGGCCTCCGTGCGACGTCTGCTGTTATGTAATACCAAGGGCTGAGGGTGGGTCAATGAGGGGAAGTGGAGCTACTGATTAAACACAGCTAGAGTCACAATTTGGGAAACAGGTTTAAAATCTTATGCATGATGCAGCAGATGGAATATTTTTGCATCCAGGTGGTTAAAAGGATCCTGGAAATACCTCCACAACAACAAAAAGTGATTTCAAATGACCTTGTGAGTTTTTCAAAGATCAACAAGGTATTTATTTTCTGAAAAACAGATGCTAAGCTTTGCGACTCAAATATAATAATAATAATACCTGAGAGGAACAAACAGGGGCTTGTCCTCCACATGACCCCCATACCAATCTTCTTATCTAACCCTCGGATAAACACGCTCCTCATTTCTCCTTCATCTTTAAAGCATCACTGTGCCTCGCTCAGACATTCATCTGAGGGCAAATATGCCGCAAGGACATTACAGATGCTTATTCAAGCAAAAAAGACACAACACATTATCAAAATGACGGGCCGAATGGGAGACAAAGAGCTGACCTAAACAAACAATGGTGTGGGTTGATGTACTCACAGCTGCATTATGAGGTACAGGTGGTTTGAGCTCTCATAGATGTCCTCCAGAGCCACAATATTCTCATGCTTTATCCTGCAGAGACAGATAGAGAGAAAATTCACTTTGCTTGCTGTCAGCCTCTGTTCATTTCAGCACAGGCCACTAATGAGGTGCAATTAGCCCTTTCTTTTGTTGAAATTATGCCCTGCCAAATGAAAACTGAGCTTTTTTTTTTTTGCTTTCAGTTGCCGCACTTTGTAATTATATTGTGTGTTTGTGCACATGTGTATGTTCATGCTTGTCAAAAAATAAACCTGGCAAACTGTATCCTTCACATGAGGGAGAAACCTTTTGTGTGTGACGGGGGGGGGGGGGGGTTCTTTAAAATGACACGAATCAATGAGTCATTAAGCGGCAATCCCCGTCAGCGGGAGCACCTGAAGAAAATCGTACAGGATGGATCAAGATGCTGAGAGAGCTGGGAGTCTGTGTCCAGGCAACCAAACAACAAGGTTTTAGTAGGGAAAAAAAAAAACCTTCTGCAAAGAGATATGCAGATGACAGAGTGTGTTCGCAAGGGCAGGTGGCTGAAAAGGAAAAGGTGGGGGTGGAAGAGGAGGCGGCGGGGAGAGTCTCAAAGGACTAAACAACCTTCACAACTTCCTTTCAGAGCAAAGTCCAGAAAGAAAATGAGGTTGCAGTTTGAGGGCTGTTAGACTCACAGAGACGAGTAAAGAGTATGAAGAGAAGGAGAAAAAAGGATGAAACATAAAAACAGAGAAAGATGAAAAGGGAGGAACTCAAAGGATAGCAACCGTTACCAGGCAACGACACCCAACAACTGGCGTGCTCACTTCAAGAGTGACTGATAACTGAGCTTCTCGGGGGAATTACCCATCAGGCACCTGGTGTCAGCGCAATCCTATCATGTCAGTGTGCAAATGTGTGTGTGTGTTTGTGTGTGTATACACTGCAAAGACCCAAAATGGTGGATAGATGGGATTCGACAAGGAAGTCACTTAAGCCTGACAATGGCTGTTAAATAAACTGAGCGGCACCAGCAGCATCCCGACTCTGAGTCATTACTCAGAGAGACACACACACACACACGAGCTTCCCCGAGGACGCCGCGAGGTGGTGACCCTTTCTAAAGTGGTGTTCTTCTTCTGCAAACTCCCCCGCGGCTCAGTCATGCAGTACCTACTTCCTAAGCACGGCGATTTCATTTTCGATGCTCGACTCCTTCCCCTTCAGCGCTTTTTTCGGGATGCACTTGATTGCCACCATCTTTCCTGTGGCCTTCTCCCGAGCCATCACCACCTCAGAGAACGCACCGCTGCAACAGACAAGACAGAGACAGAGAAAGATGTTAGTCCTGCTTTATATGCGCTCGGCCAATATTGACACAGAAAACCTATCGTCAGTGAGTAGATAGAGGGCACTCAGAGGCAGACAGGCCAGAGTACACAAACAGCATATTGTGAATATTTACTGAGAACTGGCAAAGTCCCTGCCTGTGGCCGGCAGCCGTCTGTGTTGGCTTACGCTCGGTGCTCGTGTGCAGCCAAAAGCACGGCAAACACTTTTAAAACCTCTAAAAAACACCCATTTAGGACGGCGGATAGCGTGTCTTCCTCGGACCATCTGTCTCCATACATGAGAGCCTTTAAAACAAATACGGAATTAAGGGAATATTTGCTCAAGCAATCTGTATCTGTTGCTATGATACCACAGTCAGTCCACCTTAATAAATCTCACAGAGCGGGCAGCGTGATTGCTTTTTTCCCCCTCCACCTTTCTTGTTTTCATTACGCACCTTCACAGGCACCGTCAGAAGGGTTTAGTGTGAAGATGTTTAAAAAAGGATTGTCTGATTTTAACTAATGTGATCTAAAAGGACTAAACTAATCCTCCATCCACTGATGAACTCTCGGCTCTGATGACGGCGTGTTTGCTGCCTGCTTTAGAAATAGAATAGTAAACTGAGCCTGAGGCCAAAGCACTGAGATTTTCTGTGTTTCTGAGAGCTTTCGTCCTTCCCCAATTTATAAATTCTTAATTAGCTCTTCTGCTTACAAAGACATGGAGTTTCCCTTTATTATATTTCTCCACTACAGCTCTGTGATTTTTCTTCTCTTTCATGCCCTTTTTAATTCAGTGTTTTAATCTACAACAGCTGACATAACATTTTCTTTTTCACACTTTATCTCTATTAATAATTTCAGGCTAAATGAGTAGGCTGACATTGGATACACAATACTGGTAGAACAAAATTGTCGTTCAATGACATTTGATTTGATTTCACTTTACTATCAGAACACATAAATACACATTTAACATTTAACCGAACAACAACACCATATTACAGATGCCATATAGCACGTCAGACATAAGAAAAAGTGAATGCAGTGCAAACAATTTAATTTCTCTCTTGTACAGTCAGTGTTTGGCCGAGGTACAGTGACGCTGCTTGGGGGGCCTCTGAGCCTGATGTTTGTCGTGTGTGCTGTGTAATTTTTTAAATATTTTTTGTGTGGCACATACACCGATCAGCGAAAACATTAAAACCAACGTGCTAAACCAAAACCTTTGGTTCCTCGCATTCATGTGGATACCATTTGACACGCAGCACCCACATAAAAACTGTTGTGGACCAAGTACACCCCGCCACTGGCCCCCCAAGCAGGACAACGCACCATGCCACACTGCAGAAACTGCTCAGGAATGGACCAAAGAACGTGACAAGGAGCTCAACGCATCAATCTGGCCTCCAAATTCCCCAGATCCTAATCTGATCGAGCATCCATGGGATGATCCAGTACCCCAGAGGTACTTCCGAACCACTGTGAGGCCTTCTTGGATCGGACTCGGCTCTGACATGTCAAGGCATGGACACAGGACTTCTGGGGGTTTCCTGTGGAGTCTGGCACTGGGGCGTTGGCGGTGGAGGCCTGTCAGTTGCGAGGTGGGGTACTGGAGTGTCCCACAGATGCTCGACCAAATTGGGATCTGGGGGATTTGGAGGCAAGGTTGATGCCTTGCAGTCTTTGTCACTGAGCATTGTTTGTCGTGAGGCAGGGTTCATGTTCTGCTGGGGAGGGGGCACTGCCATCGAGGTGAGTTACTGCTATGAGGGGGGGGACTTGGTTCGTAGCAGTGTTTGGGTGAATGAAGTGCTTCAAGTGGCATCCACATGAACGCCAGGACCAAAGGTTTCCCAGCAGAGCATGGCACTGTAACGAGATGGTCGGTATTGTTCATGTCATCTGTCAGTGGTTTTATTGTTTTGGCTGATCGGTGTATGTGGAAGGTGACACGGAGGAACAAAGGAGATGTAACAAAGGCTGTGATGTTGGTCCAGGCCGGTGGTATGAGACAGGTGCACATCTCATCCCATGCTGGCACGTTGGGAAGACTGGGGCAGTGAAATGTGGGGGAAAAACTGACCTGCTTCTCTGGGTTGAAGGTGGTAAGAAAGGAGACCTTTTTTTCTCTTTAATTTCTGTCTGTTTGTGCTTGTTTTATTTTTTTTATCTGCCTGCTTCCCCCACTAATTGCCACTGGCTCAGGTAAACCCAGTCAGACAGTCAGGGCAGGCTTCAGGTGCGGTTGAACTGTTTGCAGTGAAGATAATCACGTGTGGAAACTTTGGAAATGTGCTAGCACCATGAGTGCAAGACGTATTCTGAGGAGGGGGAGGTGGGAGAAAATAAACTCGTCAAACTTCTGTAATGGAACAACTGTTTCTCCCTTACCTTATTTCCTGTCATCTCTTATGCTAGAGACCTGTCGTGGGTGTAACACATATATTCATGTGTAGTCCACTTTATGTGTTGTTCACATTTTTTTCTTTGCATTGATATATGATATGTATTTGTTTATAATGTATATAATGTAATGTGCTGCTATCTGTGGGGGTGTAACTCTCACTGGGGTCATCACATCACAGTCATGTGACTGGAGCATATGTATTAAAGGTGGCATCTTTACACACACAGCTAAGCCTGAAGAAAAGTATTAGCTCAAAATGTCACAACAACATGTGGATGTGCTAATAAATTGCACTTAATGGAGTTGCAGTGTGCGGACCTTTCTTCATGTTGTTTATTACTTTGGGGCTCTCACATCAGGGACCTGGACCTGGACCTGAGTACACAGCAGCCAAATATGACAAAAACGAAAACTAAAAGGTCTGACCACATAACTCCAATTTCATCTTCTCTTCACTGGCTCCCAATAAAACAGAGAAAACAAAGAATTGATTTGATAATATTTTAATGGTTTAGCTTCTTCCTGTGTTGCTGACATGCTCACAGAGTACTTAGATCCTCTAATAAAAGTCTGCTCATTAAACCTAAAATCAACTCTCGATCAGCTCATGGTGCTCTCAGTCATTATGGTCCTACTCTCTGGAATTCTCTTCCACATGAACTACGGCCTGCTACAACAGTGCTCTCTTTTAAAAGCAAATTAAAAACATATCTTCTTTTACAAGCTTTTAGTTGGGTTTTTAAGTGTATGGGCCCAACATGGGCACCTTCTCTAGGGCTCACTTGACTAAACACACCCTTGTGGGCAACTATGGGGTCAATATGAAATCCATGAACAATCCCATATTGGGCCTATTTTTCAGCCCATTTACTAACCACATGGGCCCTACATATGAATGTTGACTGGGTCAGGCATATGTATGAATGTATGTATGTATTTTATTATTTAAAATAAAAAGGCCAGAGGTGCCAGTATCATATCAATTTGATGCTTTGAAGGCTCAACAATTTCATTGCCAATAAATATTAGGTCAGAAAATACAACAATCGTTTGTTTTAAAGTGGCTTCCAGTATAAACTACATCCACTTTCTGTTTTTATCTGAATAGAGATACAGAGACCGATATCTTTGTTGGTTGAACAGACACAGATGATGACGTCTGTGTATACCTCTAGTAGCAACATCACTAACAGTCTATGAAAACAGGTCAACAGAGCAGATGGTTCAGTCTGACACTTTGTATGCAAACTCAGTATCACAACATGTCCTACGACAGCTGACTCCGATACAACGGCTGACTTGTTGCGTCTGCATACAGGTTAGCTCCTGTTTCTGGGTGACTGAGCATTGTCAGGTTTGATGTGGATACCTCACTGAGAGATCTGTTTAAAACCTGATGCACAGTTTGATGCATGTCTCTGCAGCTGTCAGCCTGTCTGTCTTGGTCTATGGATCCCAGATAGGTCCCTGCAGCAGTCAGAATTCAGACCGGGCACACAGGCCTGTGTGTTGGCTGGAGCTGGGAGCTGTCAGATCTCATCCATGCCTCTGCATTTGACTACATTTAACCCCCCCTGGAAGTTTGGAAAGCATGAGAGATGGATATACCCTAGGTTATACTGTGTTATGCTAGGATTCTCTGCTGAGGGTGGGGATATAGGGAAGGAAGCAGAGCAAGAAGTATCAGTCTGTCAAACCTGTGCATTATTTATGTCATCCATGTCATTTTTACATTACATGAGGCCGAAATTTGTCTTGCATCTTGATATTTCCATTCCCTAATGACATCAGTATTGTTGTTGCAGTTCACATATTAAGCAAATTCCGTCACATTACATAATGGCTGTCACCCAGCCATGATTCTGACCGCTAAGATATGTGACAGATCCAACTGGCCTTCTAACCTGGAAGTGCATGCTGTACTCAAAGGCCTTATCCAGGTTGAAAAATACCCAGACACTTTTACCTGCAGCCAGCAAGGTAACAAACACAAGTCTACCCAACAATACAGTGCAGGAAGACAAGAAAATATTGTTAATGTCAGTAGAACTACAGTCTGTTTGATAAATGAAGTTAGCATACAGTTAGCAATAGACTTTACATGACAGTATTCATAGCTTAGATTCATTTTATGAAAAACCCTTTTGATTTTTGTGGTCGTCCAAACCCTTACAGACATAAGGAATATAAATAATAGAGGAATGGACTAGGGATGATAACAATTAATGATCAAATGTTAAAATTTAATTGATCAATTGATGTGCTGTGTGTGCTGTGAGATTTAAATGAGGAAATAATTATTTGTTATAATTATAATATAATTTGGTATAAGCAAAGTTTATGTTTTTTTAAAAATCATAATCAATCAATGAATTGATCGTTAGTTTTACCAATAATTGATTAAGGAAATTAGTTGTGACATTAGGACTGCTTCAGAGGCAGGGAGTCATCAATTTTTTTTGTCTCTCTTGTCAACCACGGCAGTAAATCTGAATGAATCATACTTTGGTGCTCATGGTTGTCATAAATTGAACTAAGCGATTGAATCGCAGAGAATCTAACCAAGCTAACAGTGTGTAAGTTAGCATGTCCATATTGAAAGAAGTTTAAATATTTTACATTATATTTTTTATGTATGATGCTAAGCTGCTTAGAACTATGTTAACTCAAGCATTTTATGATTCTGAATACTTTGAAAGAGTTTATTTATTTGAAATCAGACTGCACTGATTTATAAAATGATTATTTAACTTGTCAATCAACAGAAAACAAACTAATTTGGCGCATCTCCGTGGTAATTGGGAATCATCCATCCAGATTTGTACAACATTTCATGGCAATCCATCCGATCCAGTCCATCCATCTGTTGGTGAGAGATTTCAGTTAGGAGCAAAGTGGTGGTGCTAAAAGGTTAATGCTGTTGTGGGAAGTAGAGGAGACACACTTGTGTATGTGCGCAGTGTCTGTGCGTCCTGCTGGGGGTGATGATAGCTACATCTGCTCACATATCATTAACTTCGGTGAACCAGAATGAGTTCTCCACTCCTGGTTCAATAAACATCAGATACTGTGGCTCACAGCGGGTGACTCTGACACTGTCTGGGAGACAAATCAGCACAGGTGATGATTCATTTATTCACACTTACAGCTGAAAACAGAAAGATCTAGCATCCATCTGATATGTGTCTGCCCAGTTACATTCCGTAAGGGTTAAATAAAATATGACAGAGTGTGCCCTGTCCATTAAATTGATGTGAGACAACAGAATTGTTTGGGAACAGTCTGATCCTTGCCATATATCCCAGGATCACATCATACCCACATGAAACCAGTAAAGCCTTTATTTACTGTCTAGTAGTCCCAGCTGAGAAATAACTCTAAGATCATTGCATGAGTCATCTTATACAACCTCTTAATTTTCACTTTCAGAGTTTTTATTAGCCTCGACAACATCATGATGACTGGTAATGATGTTATACAGAAGGATCTGAAACTGTCTAAGATGATTACTATGGGGGAATTTGAGTCAATTATAAAGCATTGAGAAAACAGCACTCTTGGTCAGTGTGATTGCTACTCAAATTCTCACTGAAATCATTTTAGAAAATTGTACGTTTATGCCTTTAACTGTTCTTTTCGTGTTGCTTTTTATCTGAATGTTGTGCTTGCTCACTTGTGGTGTGTCACAGTGGTGCTTGTCTGCTTGTGTTATTGTTAATGCTGCCCTCTTGGCCAGGTCACTCTTGAAAAAGGGATGTTAAATCTTAATGAGGTCTTTTACCTGGTTAAATAAAGGATATACATATATTCATTATTCATTCATTCATTATCTGTAACTGCTTATCCTTTTAGGGGTCATGGGGGGGCTGGAGGTTATGCTAGCTGACACTGGGAGAGAGGCAGGGTATACCCTGGAGAGGTCGCCAGACTATTGCAGGGCTGACACATAGAGACAGACAACCATTCACACCTACGGACAATTTAGAGTCACCAATTAACCTGCATGTCTTT
>JAPZEB010000023.1:23259722-23278825 GCA_029783705.1 Chaetodon striatus
ATATACAAACAGCAGAGGTCAAAAAGTTCTGGACAATTAAACTCAGAACAAAAAGAGAAAAAAAGAAAAAAAAAAAGGTCTTTTAAATGAATTCAACGCAGGTAAGTTTTCACATTGATTTGCTTGACCTCTCTCCCACCTGTCACATTTCTATACAGAACAAAAAAACAAAAAACAAAATGAATATACATGCAGAAAAATCAGGTTGAGCTAAGGTCAAGGGTCAGTGGGTGGCCAGGTATTGGTCAGGCGAGCTTAGAGAGACATCACAGACAATGGTGGGATGATGAGGCCAGGAGTTTGGCTTGGCTTTCAACATCATGAAGACATGCTAGGCTAATGATGAGCAAACAGGCATGGAGATTTGTTCTAAAAAAGGAACAAAAACACGAAAGGAAGAGAGAGAGAGAGAGAGAGAAGACAAAGAGGAGAGAAAGTTAGGGGCACAGCACAAGAATCGTTTAGCCATGAGGCACAAAAAAAACAACAAAAACAATGCCAATCACCACATACAGTAAGGACAGTGCGGTAAACATTTCCCCCCCCTCTCTCCCCCGACACACAAAAACACAGATTTAAGGAAGTGACACCACCAGGACATATGGCAGAGACTCCAACATGCACAAACTGTATACTTGGCACCCAAAGAGATCCATCTAGAGCCAGCCCCCCTGGTGGGAGACTTGGAGGATGGATGGAATGACTGGAAGAGGTTGTTAATAGAGAGAAGAGAGAGGTAGCCTAGCTCGACATGGCTTAGATAATGACAGAGAAAGAGAGGGGGACAGGAGGAGGAGGAAGGACAGGGGAGGGGGAGCAAAGATCGAAGAAGTCAGAGTGCAAAAGATTTTCACATTAAGAATGACAAACGGACGAGACAGACTACAAGTGAAAAGCCAAACACAGGTTGAAGCTCTGGGCTCGGGGTCTACGTGGCCTGGCTTCAGCCCTTCAACTGATCCTTAGTCAACCTGTCTAGCTTGACCTGAAGGCAATGAAATGGCATGGAAACACACCTGATGCTCTCCACTAATTACAGTGACACAAAATACCTCCAGCGAAACACTTACTCCAGTGATAGTCATAAATAATCATATACATTAAAATATTTAATCCGACTCAAAGTACATGATAAAACCGCAGGAATGAAATACAGTAAAATGTGGAAAGATCATTGCAACCATGTTTTTTTTTCTTTTTTTAGGAATAGAGTGAGTCTCCCTCCTGTGGTGGGCTCCTTTCCCCCTGCCCCACTGAGTCTCTGCTGTGGTGACCTTGGCTGGAGGGTGAACTTACCCTAGCAGTGCTAGCATTAGAGCTGGGGAGGGGGGGAAGGCCCCGGGGCTAGGATCAGTAGGGTTTGCTGTCGTTCTTGGAGCGCTTCAGCTGAACCTTCAGCCTCTTCATTCCGATCTGGAAACCATTCATGGCCTGGATGGCAGCTTGCGCAGACACAGGATTGTCATAGCTGACGAACCCTGAGAACAAAGTCGGCAGAGAACACATGTTACATGTTTTTCTCATTTTACTTTATCTTTTTTGGTCTTTACATGTCAAATAATCCTCATAAATGCTAATACAAAAAAATTTGAAAAACATTTAAAGAGCAATTAAACATGCTCCCTTCACTTCCCTTAACAATCTCTCTCTCTCTCTGTTTTTAAACTACAGCTCTGCTCCGAGGTTAAGGCGACCTTGCCTTGTACTTGAATGCTACGGTGCACAGGGCAACATCAGAGACTTTGTTCAGATATTTTTTGGTCTAGAGGACAGAATTATTGGATTTTCTCTAGAAAAAGCAAAGCCACTGAGATGAAGACTTCAGACTAGGACCAGAGACAAATGAGAGTATAAAAAGGTGACTGAACACATTATTTAATAACTCAAAAATATATTTAGTGCACCTAAATACTAGCGAACTAACTCTTTCAGGAGCATAATTTGTGTTACATGGTGCTAACGCAACAGAGGCCTGTACTATGAAGCAAGCTCATCATATACAGGATATCTTATTTGTATTTGGCTACACTGGTCATCTGGATAACCATTATCATGGAGGCAGTTGTCAACTAGTTCAGTCAGCTCTGGGTTTTCATATCCAGCCACGAGTACATTCATGTGTAAGAGGCAAGGCTGTTAATTACAAGGTTCCCACACTTTTAAAAGTGACAACATTTCAAAACTTTTCAGGACTTTTCAAACACCCATTATAATATTCATGACCTTGCCCTGCGTTTTTCAAACCTATCAGATTTAAACTGTATTCAAATTTTGGTTCGATGAACTCATTCAAAAGCACTTGCCTCGTGCACAGTGCTGTCAGCCCTTACACCTTGGCGCAGGTGATGGCGAGGAAACATCAGAGCAGATGTGCTGCACACAATAGGGCTGAATTTCTCCTGCTTTAAATTTAATCTCGTGTTACATGTCATTTCTACAGACAAAGGCTTCAACAACCTTCACAGGCCTTATGAAGCCCTGACCGAAACTTATTGTTTGTAACATAATTTTAGTTAGCTGGCACACATGGAGGGAGAAAATGAAGAAACATATGTGTTGGTAAACAAAATGTTGTTCCCCATTGATGCATAGTAGAGCTTCAGAAAATAAATTTGCCTTTATGTTACATCACGCAAATGAAGTTTATCCACGGAAGATTACTGTAACAATGTCAACATACACGAGAAAATGTCGTGACTTTTTTAAAACTTTCAGTGATTTTTACTATATCAACGACTTTTCCAGGTTTTCAGTGAATGTGGGAACCCTGTAATCATGAGCGACATCACAAGAACCATGAATTAAGTACTTTATAGGATAAGAAATAACACAGTGACACTAATTAACTGCAGGAATGTTCTGTTTTTGGGGCAGTATAAAGTCAGATTCATCAGAGTGCAATGTGAACGACAGCCTATGAAGAAACACTAGAAATAATTTTTCAAATATTAAAGTACACCACGGCTGAATAAATGTGTAGGTATCACTATATGACTTAAGTATAGAGTGGTATTTTTTACTAATTAGTTGGATGATGCCAATTGTAATGTCACATAAAAACCCTTAAAAGTAACACCAGACTGTTTCTACCACAGATACAGAGCGGAGACGTAACAGCTGGTGAGGTCTATCTGACTCAAATGTTGCATTTATAATCACGGGAGCCAATTAACAGTGTGCAGATTATATTTATAATAAAAGACACTTTGTCTTTATTCAGTCTCATGTTTTTCTGAGCTGCAGTGATACAATCAGCCTGAAACAATGAAGTAACTCTACTGTCTTATAAAAGTATGTATCAACTCTTTTTTATAAGCCACTCAGGACTCTTGTCCATGTCCGCACAATTTTTTAAATGATCTGATTGGTCAGTGGCTGGGGTGTTGACAGGCTGTGATCCAACACTATCAGATATTTAACCCGTTCCGCAGCACGCTAGCTGTTCTGCATACGTTACTGGGTTAATTTATCTTGGTAAAAAGTGACCCAGCTTCACAGCACTGAAAGCCCAGAGTCAACCCTGACATTACCTCACTAACCCCAAATCCTGCTTTGAAGTACAGGCCTTAGGTCTGCATGCAGTCACACTACTGGCTCAACAGCAAATAAAACTTCAACTAAAATACACTGATGATTATTTTTAAAAACTGGTTACATCATTTATCAAGTAAAAACAACCTTTTTCTGGTTACAGCTTCTTATCTGTGAGGACCGGCTGTCCTGTCATATTATCTGTCCATATGATCTACACAATTTCAAGTTGCATTATTGGACTCATTTCAAATTAAACACATTCGAAAAATGAAAACGTCTCTAGTTGAAACAGTAACGTCTGCAATCCTGAATCTTTAGTCGACAAACAAAGGACACAAATATGGGAGGGAGATGGCTCAAAAGGAGCACGATAATGAGGGGGAGGGACTACTGCCACAGGTTCACTGTGCTGGAGACAACGTGCATACCACTTTTTTCTTGAGAGAAAATACGTGTGATTGGCTGTTGTTTGCTGTAGATCAATTCTGGTTCAGTTTTATTTCAATGGGAGGCCAGGTGGCACTATAGCAATCTTATATCCACAACACAACTCAGCAGGTATATCAATCAGAATAAAGAGAGAGAGACCAAGAGAGACCGGTGGTGCCAACACACTTACCAAAGCACTTGCTCAGATTGGTCTGTTTGTCAATGAAGACTTTGGCAGAGACCACATTTCCAAAAGGCATAAACATCTGCAGAAGATCCTGGTCCCCGAACTCCTGGGGCAGGTGGTAGATGAACAGGTTGGCGCCCTCTGGCCCTACTCCATTAGGAGAGAAAACCAGACACTCAAGTTAACTTTACACACCAAGACACAATTACACAATCAATGAGTGAATCTTATTTTTTTTTTTTTAAAAAGCCGACGAGAAACTTAAAAACAGAAACGAAAGTAATCACGCTCACCCTCCTTCTGGCTGCCTGCCATGCTCTGCTGCAGGAGAGACTGGCCGTAGAGGGAGGGCAGGGCGGAGGCTGTGTACTGCTGCATCCCTGAGTAGGCCTGGGTCAGAGCGTCCATGGAGCTGGCTGCTGACCCGTTGGCCATGGAGGCTCCCAGGCCTCCATTCATGCCCCCCATACCTGGAAAACAACAACAAATGTGTTGTACACTCATCACTAACAAATTACTACTGCTAGAGATGTATTTTGAGGGAGTAAACATTTTTGGCCACCAGGGGGCAGAAAAACAAGGTTGAGGTTGCAGTTAGTGGCGTTTCACAAAACCAAATTAAAGTGAAATACATTCCTAATGTTTTTCCTCCCTCCTGCTTGTAAATGGAGTCTGTAAAACGTTAAGAACACAAACTACAAACTACAGCCTCATTAAAAAAAAACATACAGCTGAATTAATGCCTCTCATGATTTAACGGTTTCCTCTTACTAAAGGTGGGATTCATGGCCGTGGTGTTGTATTGAATTTGCATTAGATTTAAAAGTGTACCTGATAAAGTGGCCACTGAGTTTATATAGATGCATCCGAGCTGCTTCTGATACTCGTGTAAGCAACTAGCTCTCTCTTATTTTTTATGCAGCTATTTAGAAAGGAAATTCTTACCACTGACGCTGTTGGTAAGAGCGTTGAGGTTGAGGCCCACAGAGGTCCCAGCGAGACCCTGCAGGGTGCCCAGAGATGCCAAGGTGTTCATGGCAGCACCCGCGCTGGACGCTGCTGTAGAACCGGCTGTTTGAAGACACAATTTAAAAATAAGGACATCTGGATTACCACAGGGGTGACTAGCACATGTTCAAAACACCTCGTATCACTTTGAACGTCTGGCATCTTTGCCACAAATTGTTATGGTTATGAGAGGATGACACAGCAGTGAGGGGGGGCAGTTAAAAATCTGTCCCTTAACGAGGAGAGGTCATTACCGCAGCAGCAATATGCTAAACTCAGACAGATGGAGCCAATGTATATTTACACAGATTAAAGGGAAATGGGGGCTCTCATAAAATTTTATATGTGGCTGATTAACTCCCATAAAATAAATGAGGAATGGCTGAGGGCCGTTAGGCAAATAGTGGATGAGGGAGGTTTGCAGAGCAGTTTGTTGATACTATCACAGCAGCCAGAGGGCTAACTGTGGACATGTATGTTCATCTCAGTGGATGAAGGATTCATATTTACACTTGGATTTAAATGTTACGTGTGAAGATAAACTTGAGATAACAGACACAGGTGACTTTAGTCAACAAAACTGAACAGGAACTGAGCTAAAACAACCGTGATCACAGGATTTGGCTTGCAGTGTTTGCGATACACTGTATATACAGTACATACACATACTAGAGCTCATGTTTAATTACCTGGACTGGCCAGGGCTCCCAGGGCTGCACTGTTTGCAGACAGGGCGCTGGTGGAGGTCGGGCTGCCAGAACTCTGGGCTGCAGCCGCAGCAGCAGCTAATGTGGCCAAGTTCTGCAGCTGAAGGGGGTTCACACCTGCTGCGAGAGCAAAGAAACAGAGGTGATTATCAAAGACATCCAAAGTTACACTCAAGTTCTCACGGAGATACGCCTCTCTAAAAAAGTCTTAGAGGGAACAAACTTCCCCAGAATGCAAGCACGAAGAATCAGAGTGGAAACTAAGAGCAAGTTCCACTTGAGAACTGGTTTCAAATTGTCCAATCTTTCTTCCATTATCGATGCCAGCCTGTTTTCTGACAATTGCACACTGCAAAATAATGACGTGAGGTTCATGCGTCTATGCTGCTGGAGCAAGAAAGAGTCGCAGCAGAGTGGAAGAAACAGTGTGGCTTCATTTCACAAAGAAAGATAATAAACAGTGCTGGTCTATTACTGGGGGTAAATATACATCTTCAAGTAACGTTAGCACCGCACAGGCAGGCTTAGCAGGTTTTTTATTTGACTAAGAAAACCTAAAGAAAACAAACCCTGTACAAATATTTTCTCATTTCACTGTGTACAGACTCAGAAGTAACAGATCAATTGTGCTGACAGTGAAAACCTGTGTAGGCCTATTTTTTCAACACAAAAATGAATCAGGAATCAAAAAGGGAATTGTTAAAAAACAAAAAAAAAAGACCGCCAATAAGCAGAATCCATAATTCATCAATCCATTGATAAATGTTATAATATCAGTATCAATGAAATCTTATAAATTCCCATTAGAGAATACATCTTTGCAGTTAAGGATAGGATCTAATTTTAGGGTTGTGTTACCCTTAAAAACATATTCCTTCTCTCAGCCTCCTCCTTTTAAATCATATTTAAACCATTACATTTGGTCACTCTGGCTTTACTGTACAAAAAAAAAATATATCCAAGCATAGTGTTTATTAATAGTTTCACACTGGTTTCATGATTGTATTAGATCAAGTACTTTATTGACAATAATGAGAAAATGCAGTACTGGTTTTAGAATTTGACCCCAAATTAAATTTTAACACATAAAACTGGCCTCATCACTGCGATGGTGTTTTCTGTTTCTTGCTGCTAACATGGAACATTTTTTCCCTCACTGGTCTATTGGTTTTTAATTTGACCAAATCACAGTAATGTGCAGCGTGTTTGTCGTTAGGCAGCCTGCACAAGCCTGGAATAACAGCACTGATTATTAATGTGTCACTGATCTGAAAGAGTCATGTGATTTTCGGTAGTTAAAACCATGTGGGCGTCAGGCAGTGAGTCACAAGGCTGTTGACATGAGAAGTGTCGGCTTTACAGAGGACGACTTAAGAACAGTGGTCTCGACATCTGAGAGGGTGAACTCACATCCTAGCCTCTGCATATTATTGAAACTGCCTTGGTTACTGGTGGATGTGGCCTGCTGGAGCAACTGTGGGGGACAAGAAAAGAAAGACTGGGTTAAAAAAAACAACAAATCAAGCAAAGGACAAACAGTGGCAGTATAATCACAGCTGCCTGTTGATGATTCAAGTGGTGCCATTATACAGTGACTGTGAGGACGAAGATCGCATGTTAAAATCTTGGCTTTTATACACTCATCTTTTAACACGGGATGCTTAGATCTGTTCATTGAGAGACAGAATTTATTGACGATTTCGGATCCATTTATTTTTCAAGTGTCTCAAATCTTGACAGAATCAAGATGAGATTTCGGAGACTTTCATTTACACTTAGCCACTTAATGTATATGCCTCTCTGTTAGGCCGGAGTATGAATCTGATCGCAATCCATCTTTGTTTTCCCGGGCTACATGCAAGTCCCAGGCATTTATGCTCCAGTCCAGGAAAGGGGTGGTAACGCACCTGAAGCTGTTTAGGAACAGCCACAAACGGCAGAGGAATAATAACGTGCACACTTTTGTGACAACAATAATAGTGTACCTGGTGTTCAACAACTATCCATAAGACAAAACAAATACATAAATAAATCGTATTCATGAAGTGACTTAGTGTAACTGGGGTCCCAGTTTGAGGTGCAGTAACAAAGCAAGGTTTGTACAAAAATTAACACAGGCACTATCTTATATGCCTGCTCTGAGAGTTGAAGGTTCAAATCATTAGTCGGAGACCCCTCAGTAAACTTAAATTCTTTATGGCCCCCAGATTTAGCTGCAGAGTGAGCACTCTCTGCTTTCATGCTGTGCTCAGCCACAGGCAGCTGCGGTCCCAGACCCAGGGTGAGTCTAAGGTGAGATGAAGGAAGCTGCCCGGAGGTAGAGAGGCTTTGCCCGTTCAGGCTCCAAGCAATGGTATCTTTGCCTCCTGCTAAGTAGTGGTGAATTTAAAGCCCACAGCAACTTAAGACTGTACAGTCTCAGGCTTTTGTTTTATATATAGAGTATCGGCAAAAATAGCTGTTGCACATTTTCAATTTGTTGTTAGTATAGTTAGCACACTTTAGCTCAGTGGGCTTACTTAGCTTGCTTACTATATTATGTGAATGTCGCTGTTACCCTGAACGTCCCACTGAGCCCCGTTCAAAGTCTCTAACTCTTTGTGGAGAGAAAAGGAACATATAGTCAAATACATGTATTGAACAGCCAAATCCCATTTCACTAACATAATTCTAAGTTAGGCACAGCCCTAATGTCTTGTTAAGAAAGTATTGCCAAATAGCAGATGTCATATTTGCTTTTGATGCTACAGCATCTCTACATTTCACTAAATCAAAATGTATGTGATACTTGGAGAGATCAAGTAGCAGCATAGCCAGTTAAATCCATTCTTGCCTGTCGCTGCTTCTAGTTTTAAAGCCAGAAACACAAACAGCTCAGCTGTTCATGTTATGTTCATGTTCAAGTCACATGCTCATTGGCTCCGAATTGGAGTAAGCACATGCAAGTCACATGCCAGTGTCCTTCAGCCAGAACACAAACTGAAACAAGATATTCTGAGTGGGAGACAATCAGTTTAAGGGCTGGGACACAAGCTGCGTCTTTAACCGCCTGGAAAATGCGAGGTTGGGTGCTGGGTGCTATTCATGTGTCTACTCTGTGCCAACTTTCAGGAGCGCAAAGCAGGCAGCACCTGAAGTTGCGAAGTAACCATAAACAGCACTGTATCATATCCCTCTTACCTGAAATATAAAGTTAAAAGCTAATCATTTTCTAGGTGTTGTTTTTTAAGTGTGTACTAGGCCTAAAATGTTGACTTTGGGTTGGATTGTAAATCTCGAGGTCGCCCTACACTGAAATTATCAACAACTTTTCTGTATTTATAGCTTCTATATCTGTGATTGGTTGTTCCCTGTCACATGACATGTCGTGCATGTTGTTGTGTTCCAAAAGTTGAACTTTTTATCTCAGAGTGAGGCCACTGTGCCCTGAAAAACAGGCACCTTGTGACACTTGTGTGCTGCCACCGCTCTCACTTTTGAGCATGCTTGCATGAGTCTACATTAAATACAATTGATTTGAGATTCCAAAAAACCTGGCACGTGTACAGGCCCTAAACCTTTAATATATTTGCATTCTGCACCATCACACCGTTTATATGTATCTGCCGCATGATGAGCTAATCTTTTTGATAACTTAATAAACGATTTGTGCAAAGGTTTTAGGACAACGAGGCAATCTATATTTGAGACAAAATGGCCACTGCATTTCCATCCAGAACAGTCACAGTCACGGTTTAACAAACAGCAGGTAAACAAAACAGGATCATTTCAAAATAATTTAACACAACATATCCCTGCAAAAAATCCTGCCTTTCTTCAGTTTTTGTTGAGACTGTGTGATCTGCTCAAACATGAACCTAAACACCTCACAACATAACCACCAATACACAACAGAAAATTGCTATCTGACACCATCTACACAAATTTATTACAGACGTCACATCTAATTCATTACCTCACATACATTCCTTCATATTCATATCAGAAAGTTCCTTTCTACACTTGCAAGTCTAGAGGCCCACACAGCAAACACGTGGCTAAACCAATAAAACACACTGAAATGAAAACTGTGCCATATGATAATATATGGGTAATTGTGCAGCTCTGCAGGATTGCGTGTTTGAGCAACACTTACTGCCAGGTACTGCGGTGTGAGGCTCCCCAGGCCGGCCAGATTCCCCCAGGTGGAGGCGCTGTTGAGCTGCTGGATCTGCTGTACTAGCTGCTGCTGCAGGCGCCGCTGCTCCTTATCTCTCTGTGTGTCGGCAAACTTCACCACCAAAGGTGAGGAACAGCCCTGGAGCAGTGAAGAGGTCAGAGGCGTTAGACCGACCAAGAAGCACACTGAAGAATCCACAGTTCATTCATCAATGCAAGGACACAGTCGTTGCAAGGAATCTTTAAAAAGGGGGTTATCGTCTACGCCTCAAGACAGTTTTTCTGATGCCTGTTGCATTCATATCAAAGCTAACACACAGAGGACATCTGCCATGCATAGCTGAACCAGGCCACATTCCAAAAAGGGGCACAGGACAATGCTGCAGACAGTGAATCTTTTTAGCACTCTGAGGAGCTGAATCGAGTCCACAGACAAGCACACAACAGATGGAGACAACACTTAAAAAAACAGACATTCAAACGAGGATATGTCAGCAGACATTAACAAGAAAAATGCATTACAATACACTCAATCTCACAAACAGATAGTCCCACACTGTTCAGACAGACGCATGGACACGAGGCATGCGGTGCTAAAGTATTTTGAGAGTTGAGAGCCGGACAGGGACCAGGCTGAACAGGGAAAATGGCTTCTGCACCAGCAGCACCTCCCATGGCAGCTGAGAACTGGGGAGGTTATGATATAGGGGGAAGCACCACTGGAGCCTGCGTATAATCCGGGAGGAGGAGTGTTATGTTTGGTTGGGCTCCTAATTAGACTTGGTCTGCTGCTTCACTGGGGAGCCTCTGACCTGCTAGCTGTCAAATTACTGCTGCTCCACTTCCAAAAAGATACCATTGGCTACACGATGACATGGACCCAGTTTTTGAAGAAATCTGATAGGGTGGCTGCTCAAATCTGGGTAAAATCTTTGTTAACCTATATTTGATGGTGTGGGCGCTTCTCCCTGTGGTCCAAATTATAGATTGATTTTGGAAGACTGTGATAGCGAGGCTCCAAAATATGATAGGAATTAATAAATGAGATGCATTTAGTTCAGCCCAAAATTGGAAATGACAGTTGTGTGCTGTTAGCTCTGGATTCAGCGGCTATGCGAGAGGTAATGTTTCACGTTTTATTCAATTATTTCGCAGACGACGATGTAATTCTGTAATTAGCAAGAGTGGTTTTGGAAATGACTCATGCTCTGTGATGAATGGACGCCATCTGCTTGGACATGTTCATATTTCCAACACAAGGGGGCAGCAGAATGTATGAGGGGGGGAGGAGGGGAAATGAGAAATAGGTGCTAAGGGGTACAGTACCTCCATAGTCTGAGAGTGATGCATGGTTTTGATTGCATTCTGTGCCATTGCCCTGGTAGCAAATGTGACAAACGCACAGCCTGTAGGGGGGGAACAATAGGAGAGGGGGGGAGGGAGGTAGGGACAAGAAGAAACAAAACAAGACAAAAGGTTTGGACAACTCGTTATGAACCCCAAAAAACACATTACAGTACAGAGAATGGCAACTCCCAAGCACACAGAACCACCCTCACTGGTTAGCACACAGAGAAAGAACACAACAAGGAAAACAGTAACACGTGTCACATGAGCACAGTGATCGACGAATTAAATTGCCACCCAACGAGGCTTGACTATGTGGTGTCATGGTGAAACAGTCAACGTGATTATAAACACATAAAATGCACACAGATATACACACTGAAAGGCTTTGATTTGGTAAAATGTGTAAGATCTGCAAACATCAAAGGGTATTTAAGGCCCATTTCAAATTGTGGATACAATGAGAACATATACTAAAAAAAAAAAAAAAGAAAAAAGACGGAGAAATTTACGTCCAACTGTCTCTGCTGTGAGGTTTTATCGCAAAGAGCCTCGTGCTGCCTGCTATCTGAGGCTTTATGCAGTTGAGAGCTATGTAGGAGATGCGACGACAAGCTAATTCCTGCCTTTGTAGAGTGTGATGAAGGAGGCGGTAAAGGAGGAGCTGAGCTGAGCCTAGCCGCCTGCCAGCTGAGCCCACGAACACCAGCAGCCAGCGGTTGCCAAGGCGACGGGCCATTGTGCCGGACAGCGAGAGCAGTGGCCCTTCGCTGTGAGAGATGTGGAGGCTGAGTGTAACAGTGACGGGAGGATAGACTATGGGGACTGGAATGGGTGCCACTGGAGGTGAATAGCACTTGATTTTGGGGGTGGAGGGGGCTGAAAGGAAGAGGCAGGGAGGGGCCTGCATAAATACTTGATGAGAATATGTACTCGGCTACGCTGAAGGTGGCGGCTGTGAGGCAAAGAACACTGTGCCAGCGCTGAGAGCACGCCTACCTCTGCTCTGACCATCTGGTCCCCGGAGAATTCGGCACTCTTCGATCTGCCCGAAAGACGAGAACATCATTCTGATCTCGTTCTCGCCGTATTTCTTTGAAACCATTCCGATGAAGAGTTTTCTGTCTTCTACCGCTGCAGAAAGGATGAAAAGAGGAAAGCTATTCAGACAAACAATTATGGAGCTATGAAAGCGGCAGTTACATCAGGCGTTAAATCTTGCACTTCTCTTTTTCAAGCTCGCTCCCTGTCATGCTACCACATTTTCTGCTTCTCACTCAAGGTGCCAGCCTCTTGTACAAATCTCTGCAACTCGCAGCTTTGTTTTCCCTCAGTGTCTACTTCTCAAGACAGATGACTGTATCATCCATTTGTGCTCTCGCCCAGATCCTCTGTACCTGCTCTACTCTTCTCCCCTTGGTGCCTTTTAAAGCCCTTAATCCTCCTAACCCCTGACACCATATAGAAATTGTGTATTGCCGCACATTCCCTGAACTAAGTCCCTCTCCGGCCTTCATTTTGGCATTAAACAGTCACAATCCCGCCCCCGCCTTCTTTTAAAATCTCATACTCCATTCGTCTTGGTTTAATCTAAAACGATTTTTCCTCTACAGAAGTCATCTCTGTACCCTCCCGTCCTGTGGCTGATGTCACCCTACATTTCACATGCATCCACTTACCACTTGTTTTCTCACTGTCAGCGGGTTTCATCTGGATAGGATGATGCATCTGGAAATAAAGAGGGGAAGAGAAATGGTTAACACCGCACCTGTCACTGTTATAAACTATGCAGGTGCTTGGTCTCATATCTTCACACTCATCCCCTCCATCTTCAAGCATCCCTCTCTGCCTCTTGTTTTGTTCTCTCACTCAAAACACCATCATCCCTCACCGCTGCCAGATTCAGGAGGAAGTGTCTATGAGTTGATGGTGGGGATCAAATTCTCCGGTATCCAATTTCACTTCTCGCTGTAGTGTAGACTTGTGATTGAACTTATCGATTCTTCCTGTCAACATCCCTCATCTTCTTCAGAACAATCTTACAGAAATGACTGACAACTGAGCTATTTCAGTGCTTCTAAAAATGTACACTGAGTTTAAGTTTTATAGATAATGATTGTCTTTCACCTCCCCTATACACCATTATATCACATACAAGCACAACAAGGTGTGGCAAACCAGAGCTGTGAAAAATCTCGTTTGAGTCAGCCTAGCATCTCTGAACATGACGCTCTCCCTCGCGCTGTGTTCATTATGTGAGAAAGTGCTTTAGGATCTGTCACTTCACGCTATTTAATGAAGACGTCGGTGCAAGGCGACTCTCAGAACTTTGAGGGAATATATTTTTAGCGCATTTTACCTGCCATGTGATGCGAAAGAGAGGAAATAAATCTAGCCGTGAGATGCCTGAGCAGGTTGTACTTATGAAAAGTGGTGGGTTTGTTTTTGACAAGCACTAAAGAGAAGCGGACAGATGGCCTGCTCAGTATGGGTACTGGCTGGCGTCACTGACCAAGGAGAGCGAGGCACAGAAGGGAGAGAAAACAGGAACAGAAACAAGCTTTTCCCACTGTCACGCAAACCAAACTCAGTCACCTGCAGTCAATGCCAGTAACAGTATGATCGGGGACTGGGATTTGAGAGCTGAGCCGTTAGACCACACTTTATTTGAAATGTCTGGCTGATTGATAGTTCTCCAGTGAAGAGAGCTGAGCCTGTATACTCAGCCTGCTACACTCATTTATCAACCCAGTTCAATATTTACCTGTAACCCCACTGACATTTCCAATAGACTGGGCTATTGATTTAATCGACGGGTGCAGTTGTTTGTTATAGATTTAATTGATTGGAAGGAAAGTCGTTGAGAGCGGTGTATAGGCGGGGCAGATTTGTAGACGTTTAACAAGCCACTGCACTTATTCCGGTTGACTGGGCTTTAATCTCTAGATAAATCAGGTAAGGAATTAGGAGACCACACTCGCTCTCAGCAAGCGTCATTGTTCAAAAGACTTGAACTCGCCTCCTTTTGTACCTCCAACTTTGGGAAATAAAAATGTAGATGTGCATCAATGATTCATGAAGACAAGCATTAATAATTTGTTCCACTTTGTGGCAATCGAGTCCTGTGCCTCAGTGAATAACCTGCTGCCTGGTCAAGCACACTTTACCTGATACCTGCATATGTGTGTGTGAGTGTGTGTGTGTGTGTGTAGGGTCAGCTGGCTTATCAATTCAGTGTGTTGAGGTTCAGGGGCAGTCCTCTGTGTGGTGTTAGTGCATAGTGGGGGCTGAGATATTTTTCAGGCCAGACAGGCGTTCAGTGAGCCGAGAGCTCATTATCGGCCGGCACACAGCTCACAGCCTGCACCAGGGATGTAGAGGGGCTCAAGCAGCTAAAAGCAGCCCATACTGTGCTTACTCACCCCACTTAAAGTCTTTATGTTGTGCAGTGCATTCTGGGCCTCCAGTGCAGCTTTTCTTGTATAAAAAGTTACAAAACAGCATCCTGCAGAGAGAGAAAAACAGGGACAAACAATGGGCGGGGGGAAGGAGACAAAAACAGCATTAGAAACGCAGCGCATACAGACAGTAAATGTGATACCACGACTGCTGCAGAGCAGGAAAGAAGCTAAACGGATGAGTGTATGTTCAGATCACATGTTAGAGACATGTGACAGGATATTCTTAGCGCCAACTGTTTGATGGTGCAACACTGCTCATGTAGGAGCTCGCAGCGAGGACACTGGAGTAATGAGATAGCTGAAGGCTGTTGTGTGACATGGCCATAGAGATGACCACAGGGTTAGATAGCTGTCAGGAGGCACTGATGCACAGTCCGTGGGTCAACACTGCTCAGGCATGCCAGGGCACTGTACCAACACATCAACACATCAGAGAGAGTGGTGCCCTGTTACATAAGAATCCAGTCACACACAAACATACATACAGGAGGCATGAAAACAGCACCAAGAGACAAGCGGGAGCAGAAGTGAAAGCAAGGAAGAGGAATCATGGGAGGAGAGAGGAGGTGGGGGAGGGGGATGAAGAAAAGAAGAGCGGGGGAGGGAAAAAAAAGCCTCTCATCCTTCCGTCCCAGCAGACCGCCAGTGGCGTTCCAGCCTGTCAGTTTCACTGGGCTGGGGAAGTGGAGCACTGCAGCGTCTCTGACCTACATAGTGTGTATTATGCTGTTACTGGAGCTCCCAGGCCGCGGGGAGGGCTGTTGAACTCTAATATGCATCGAGCTGCTCTCTTCTCTCTCTCACAACCAGCTGAGCTCTCTCTTTCTCTGCTGCTTAGCCCTGCCTCCAATTTACTGGAGCTAAATAAACCATCCAGAGAGGCGTGATAGTTATCAGATGATTTTTTCATGACCTGCGGTAGACGTGACCTAAAAAACACCGCAAATCTGATGGCTCCTCAATAGATCCGTGGCAAAGTAAACAACCAAAATGGAAGTGGGATTACAGCAATTTCAACCAACAAATCAAACAAAAGAAAGATTGATGACATAGGAAGGGGGCGGACGGTGTATTATCTGCCATGCAAATAAACATAAGCCAGATATCATCAGGCCATCGTGTTTTAATAAACTCCCCCCATTTCTTCCAGTAGGAGTGGGACTACTGGGAAAGGAGGACGACAGTGAAATAAATGGGCGTGGGGGTGCTGCTGCAACATATTCACCTCACACAGGCTGAGTGAGCCAAAGACCGCTGTTATCAGTCAAGATTATCTATTAGAATACATTAACATTGCATTAACATGTCAATAGGCCATCACAGCTGACACTCCACATAGAACAGAGGAGGGCTCTGCTAAAAAAAGGGGGCTTTGAACTCCTCAGCCTCCCAATGAACTGCAGTGTTGGCTGTATATCTATGTACACACAGAATAATAAGCACCCCAGAGATTTTCTTGTATACCTTTGATCACACTCACGTTGGTGAGATGTGTGTATTTTTGTAAAAAATGATCATGTGAATCAAGTGCTGTCCTGGTCACATGCTGTGTTGCCATTAGGGCCCTGAGATACTGAAGACTCTTTATGACCGACTAGTCTCAGTGAAGTGAGGAGCCCTGTGAACTGAATCAAGATCTAAATCAGGCAGTAGAGGTTCCTTATTTTCACATTTCATAACCATTAAGGAAACTGTACTGCTAATAACCAGTTAAAAGGCAACCGATTTGTCTGAGACACATTTTTGTGACAAGACTTACTGCTACTCGACTGATGTTTGAATGAGTTCTGGGGAAAAAAGGAGTCAGAAAAGGGAGGGTATAAGAGCCTGAAAGGCAGCATGTCCGTCTTCAAGTAGCAGCGTTGTTGTCAGCATGTCTTTCACTTGTAAAAGAAGAAAGGGCAGAAGCAAAAAATGTAAGGATAGACTGCGCTAAATGGGTAAAATCAGTGATTCACTCGGCTGAACAGCCCGTCAGGCAACATTCTCTCTCATACTGCCTCCACCAACAATTTTGCAGACTCAATCTGCAGAACAGCAGCTTATAAGGGCCAAATAATGCAAAGGGTTATGGACACACCTCAAATACAACCGGTATCAGCTGGCCAGAAATCTTTAATGGAGGCCAAACGCCCGGCTTGGTAAGTCAGGGCCTAGCAACTACTGGTAGCCCAAAACTGGCTCAATTTAGAGCCCAGCATCAAGCAGGGCCCCACCACATTAAAACCCCAGAGTAGATTAGTGCCTTTAGCCGTAGTGAGTCATCCAACCATCAAGGGAATTGAAATTTGGTTGATGTCGTAAACCTAGGACAGTTACATCAGGGAAACTGTCGTTTACTTTATTCACCTGCAGTTAGTTACGGGAGACTGAGCACTTCCAGTGGCACTTTGCAGCTCTCTGCAGACAGCAGGCTTCCACTTCACCGTCTCCTCTAATTGGAACCTAAACTGAATCGCTCAACTCGAGCACCATTTCTAAGGTGAGCGCATCGATAGATGTCTTAATGGAAAATTGCAGTTGAGTAACACTTCCTCCTTACAATGCTGCTTTTAAGCCAGCACGCCAAAGTAGATGAAATAAAATACTCCTGTGCAGACAAGCAATGCTGTGCACTGCCTAAGGCGATTGTGCTGAAATGTGATGGTGGATGACGTGGCAATAACAGGGTTTTGTGTATAGTGCTTGACCACCAACAGCCAGGCAAATACAGGTAGAGGACAACGGCAGCTATATAAAGGTCTAAGTTTCTTTGCATTTTGGAAGGTAACCAACCAGTATTTAGATGAGCCAATTTATTTTGGCAGTAACAAATTGAATAATAAAAAACAGTTTATCTTTTACAGGAAACAGAAGATTATTTACCCCATATAATGTAAAGAATACTAATTTCCATGCCAAGTTATGAGACCTTAAATTCTCTAACAACTGCTTATCCCTCCCAAAAAATCCTCTTCTCCTCCTATAATGTGAAATGTTAAGAGGCAGAAACCTTTAACAAATAACAGACTATGAATTGTAATCAGTGTATTTTGTGGTAATCAATATATTAACCTATTAATGAACGTATCTTTCAACAGCATATTTAAAAAATAGAATAGGTTCAAGAGTCTGCCATTTATTAACCTCTGTGGCATGGTAAAACAAACAATCACTCAGATAATTTCGTGTCCTGACTGTACCTTTGCTCTGAGGGGGATTCTGGGTGCGATCACGGAGGATGTTGATCTGGTGCACAGCTCCGAAGGGCTCAAAAAGCTCTTTAAGTTCTGTTTCTGACCAGGACCGTGGAATCTGGCCCACAAACATCTTGATGGAGTCTGGGTCGGGCTGGTCCAAGTGCTCCAGCGACCCGTTCATTTTGCTGCCGTTGCCGTTGCTGAGAGGGCAAAAAGAAGAAATATGTTATTAGTTTACTGGGGTCTAAAACAATGTTTATTTCTTATGTTCACGTATTTTGTTAAAGCTGAGGTAGGTGGTTTTATTTTGGCATCACTGGACAAAAGTTCCATAATAACCTTTTAGCATATTGTGATTCCAGTGGACTTAAAGAACACTAAACGTCTATACCTCTTCTTCGCTTTGTTTTCAGGCTTTAGAAATTCTAGCCAGTGACGGATGACTTTGGCCACTCACAGGTCATTTTCAGAGAGAAAGTGTTACTATTGGCTGTTATACAAATGTAGTTGTGCGTGCATGGCCCTTCAGATGGTAAAAGCCCTATTCAATGGTGGAAAATCAAACAGAAAAAGTCACTATTCCAGCATCGGTAACAAAGCAACCCAGGAAGGAAGACAGACTTACCAAACGAGTCTAACAGAGTCTGACAATAAACAAAATAAAGCATGTGTCAATATCAGCAAAGTGTTTCAAAGATGAAGAGAAAATGCTGCAAATAGTTTAGCCTGCTAACCGTAGCCAAAGGATCGAGGCTACAGCGAATTTAAGTTTATAGCTAAAGCCTCAAATCACAGCATGTACTCTGCCTCGCTTCCCGCCACTATCGATGACGTTGTCGAGAGGGGAGAGTGGGAAACTTTCTGTTGCTGCTGTTACACAGGTTAGACCCGGCGCACAGCCCACTGTGACAACTGGCGCTGGCGTCTGCACTGCCTATTGGATACTCTAGAAATGTCATTTTTGTTATTTTTTTAAGAGTTTCTGAATTTCTCCCACCAGCCACATAATCCTCTTATTGAGCGGCAACTGTTTATGTCAGGCAATTAAAAAAAAAAAAAAAACTATTTCATCCTTTTAGGGAGGGTTGCTGCT
>JAPZEB010000023.1:23284096-23333564 GCA_029783705.1 Chaetodon striatus
ATTTTTACTATTCCAGTAATAAAAAGCATTGATTCAAATTGTCTGCCTCAAAGTGTTGTTACACTGTAAAGTGGACGAGTGCACAGACAGTAAGCACTGTCACATTAAGAGCTGTATTGACCGCTCTTGTTAAAACTGGAGGAAAGAGAGAAAGAGCAAGAACAGACAGGAAGGTGACTATAAAAGCTGCTGAACTAGCCTTGACAAATCGGTCGACATTTCAGGAAATATGCTTCTCTGTCTTGCTGAGAGTTAAGGCTGATTTATAGTTGTGTGTAAGCTCAGTGGTGTCGTCTAAGCTATTGTGAGCATTCATACTTGTGCAGTGGTGTGTCTGTGTTGCTCTGCAATTACACCTCCAAGACACTAGTTGGCAGTGGGGTGTCTTTGCCACTGTGTTGAGTTTCTGTGAAGTTTGACTGACTCAAAACAGACATAAAACACACATAAATATGGCTTAATATCGACAATGCAACTGTTCTGTTGTAACTCACAAGGTCCTCCAGCAGAAAGTCTTATACTAAACCCATTTTTGCCACATATACAACATGCTAACATTATTAGCATCAGCCTATGACATTTTACATTGCATAAATTAGCCTAGTGGCTAGCACACTTGCCTCTACTCATATGAAGCCAGGATGAATCTCACACAGGACTAAAAACACTATTTTGTGTAGGCTTTATCGTCTTCACAGTTTACTGTTTATTCTCTGTGAAATAAAAGTAAAGAAAAGCCTCAGTTCCACTGAGAGAAACTGTTTTAAGATTACACAATTAACAAGAGCAGGTCTGTGTTACAATGATGTGTAGTGACATTTTCAGGGAGGCGCACACCAAGCTAAGGTGTAGGGTACGTGTTTACTCAGGGCCGACACTGCAATAGATTCAATGCAGAAGTATAACTTCTGTTTTAGATGCTAGGACTGATACCACTCTCATTATGTATATTGTAAATATAACGCTCACACAAACAGAGAGTTAAGAAAGCTCTATGAGCACCTCTAAAACACAGACCAAGAAATAGTCCAGCTCCTCATCAAATAAATGTGTTTCCCAAAATGTGCAGCCATTCCTTTTTAAAGGGCTTCTGCTAAACTATGGCTAACCCTGTTAGCTTAGCTACCAGAAGGTGACAGCTGCCCACGAGGATCAGTATCTGCCAGTAGCATATCAGTTTTAAGTGACACCTGCTGACACTAAGAAGCAGATATCAGTGGACCTACACTGTCAAGCCTTTAAAGCTACATAATGTTGTGTCAATACAGCAGTGACACTATGCCAATACAAAGCTGCTGGGATCCGCCCTAAACAACTCTCAGTTTTCACAGGAGTTATTTGTTTTTGTTCTTCAGGATAAATTTGTTTCAATGAAAAATATTCACGATGGGTTGAGTGGGGTCAAGGTAACCAGGACATTGTTTCAGTAAAGGCAAATTGCTGTCGGTACTTTATTGAATTCATTTTCTTCCCAAAAGATTTAAGCTGCATAAATGAAATTTCATTTGTCTGCTGTGCTGAGGTAACACCAGAGATCTCAAGACGGACACTGTACCTCAAACCTGAACAAATATAATCAATTATTACTATTAGCGTGGCCTGATGAGAGTGAGAAAATGTTTAATATTTGGATGAAAAGCCTCAATATTTTTTAACCTTAAGTCTGCACTACAGTCATGACATTGTTTAAATTGACTGCTGACATGTAATTCACTTTTTTTCCTTTAACTGATCATATCATTTGCCTCTAATTTAAATTAAACATTACATAAAAGGCAAAAACAGACAAACAAAAAAATGTTGACACTGATAAGGACACTGACTCAAAAATACTATAACTGAAACTGCCCATCTCTGCTCCAGCAGAGTACTCCCAGACAGGAATAATGAAGTCTTTTGCTGAGCTTCCACAAAAAAAAACAACAGCCCTGCGATGTGGCAGCTCATCGAGCTCTGAGACGCCCTGCAGCAGCTGACGAGTCATTCAGAGCAGCGACAGTTGCATGCTTACTGCTGCACCACCCATAAAAACAGGTGATTTATTTGGACCATGTGTCTGTCCTGTTGGTGAGCTCTGACCGGCCAAGTATGCCAGCGACACCTTTGCTGTGCCCGTATTAGAAAGCCAGCCAATTTGCCTGGTAATACACAAGATTTTGAAAGCTCAGCGTTGTGCGTTTGGACATTACTCATCCCTAAACCATCAGGGGTCACGGCAGCAACACATGCCACATGATTTTGTTTTGCCACCACTGCTGATGGAAAGCAAAATCTGTGGTCACTACATTATTGGAATCCAATGCTATAATTGCATTTTTATCATTACTCACCATTAATTATTAATGCTATTTGGTGCACTGCCAATTAAACTATCACTATGTTGCTTTAATTAAAATATTGAGCAAACAAGTCTTGTTAGGGCAGTGTTACACATAATTCTGAGTCTCTTCCCGTTTTGAGTAATATACTAAAACTCATGTGCCTTGGGCTGTTTTGGCAACTAGCAGCACACTGCTGTCATGCTTTATTGTGGATAGAAAAAAGTCAAAGATCACATGGTCACACGTAATGCTTCTGAGAAAAGAGGAAAATCAGTCGACTGAAACAGCTGTTTGCTAGTAATGCCCTCGAAAAAAAAATCATGAGTTGTTTTTTCTTTCAGGAAACCAGTGGCCTTATAAGCTGATTCAACGAGACACAGAATGCCTCTAATGCCTTGGTAATATCTTTGACAGCTGTCAAGCAGAACATGAAGGCTCTCTCTTCTAGCTCCATCTATTTTCTCCACTACTACAAAAAGAGGCAGAATATTCTTTGACAGGTTGAATAGGGTTTCACAAGCTTGGCATAAATATATCCTCCTGACAGGCTTGGAGTTGTAACTTAAAAACTGGTCACAGAAAACAGCAGCAGGATTTACATAACATTTGCTGTAGGACCCCTGAGGAAGAAATACTCAAACTCGTGGCCCAGGTCTGAAAGAACAAATGAAGACCAAGGATGGATGTTGCTTGAGGCCAGAAAGTAGAAACAGGAGGGCTGCTTGCTATTTGATTTCCATACCAAGTGGTCGACCCTAATCAGCACATTGTGGTTATGATGAGAAGTTATTAAGATATTTTCCTCCTGGCATTAACTCCAATTCAGCTCAATATGGCCTGATTTCATTGTTGCATTTCCCCTGATGAAGACAGACATGTTCAATCAGCCTCTGAATGGGCCGCATGTTAACAGACGGCCAGCATCTGATGACAAGGCCCGCCCCATTAGCTCCATAATCACACCAAGCGTCCCTGGCGGTTATGGATGACGTTGCTAAAGCAAAGCTCGTGTGAGCGAACAGTCACACATCCGACAAAATAAACTCTGCTCACACCTCTGTCAGCGTCAGGTGGAGCGTGAATTTAAGTCTTCAGGTGGAGCTCACCAGAACAGGCAGCAGCCTTACCGCTGCATCTCAAATGAAGAGACAAACAACCCACTAAAAGCAGCAATTACACTTGATTACTTTGACAGAGTGTGCTTACTGCCCTGACTTACTCAGTCATCCATTAATCTAACCCGTGATGAGAAACAGAACATCCTTAATTAATACAAAACTCCCCTTACTTAACATGCAGTTTTTTTGCTTTCAGTTTACGCTTACAGATACTGCAGAATTTTAAGTGATGGGAATGTTCAAAATCACTCCCTCATCCACTTCTTCCCATATTATAGACCATAGACTGTATATTAAGATGGACAACGTGTCTCTACCTCTACCAAAATGAAGTAAAAATATCCCGGATACGGCCTCTGACATCCAGCACAAGAGACATCATTTGGCCCCAAATGAGTTTGGGCAGTAGCGGTATTAAGTTCCCACCCATACACTTGTCCAATCGAGCAGTGCCGTTGATAACAAGCACACATAGCTGTCATCATTATGTCAAATCCCCTTTTTATAGCCTCAAATAACTAATTAAAGCCTAACTTTTCAGAAAACCAATTAATTGAACTTACATCAGCGTGATAAGAAGTACCTAAAATGGCTGAAACCGTCTTTCGGGAAAAAATTAGCTGGTGCGTACTACTGAGATTTCAGTTTGGTCCTTGTCCCATCTGCTTACATGTACAGGGCGGGGTTTGTGACCTATACTGGAGCCAGCCAGCTGGGAGTGATCGAGATGTTTCGGCTTCACTTTTGGGGAGCTGTCATGACGTCCATCTTTATATACCTTCTATATTGTAGACGCTCAGTAATTCACACTTTAGTGAGCAAGCAAACTAAGTAAAATTAGGTTTCAAACATCATTTTGTGCCACTTGACACAGTAAATTGTGTAACTCTAAGCAGCAAGTATCATACACGCTATGGATGCTGCTTTTTTCTCATTACATTCCTGTCATTTTTGAGGCCAATGTGTTATGCATAAAATTCTTGCTTAGAATTTGGACACTCAAATGAAAAGGCGTACATTTATACTTTATAGTAGCCTAAATAATTACTGATTTCCAACACAGCCTACAACTGTGCACAGAAGCTTTCTGCCCCCACAAAGCCGTCAATCCAGAAGAGAGCTTCTCTTGTTGTCACATCCCCTCGATCCAATCCATTACTGCTACTCTTGACTTGTCCACTCAAGCAGCGCTTTTTCATCCGACTTCATGTGAACCGCAGACACCGACTTCTAGTCACAAGCTCTAATTGATATCCAATTTTAGAATCACAAGCTTAGACATACCATATCTTATTTTGCTGATTTAACATCCCTGCAGCGTGGACTTTGTTAATAACTTAAAAGCGGCACAGCACTGACAATTTCATGGACATGGTGGGTGCATCTGGTCTTATGCAACCCTGTCCCACAATATCTGTTGTTTGCGAAGCTTGCAGAGGAATTTGCTCAACCTTCGATCACACCGCCCCACATACAGTACGTGATTATGAGCGTTCCAAGGCGGTGCATGCAGCTCCAGGACAGCCAGTCGTGTAATTATTGCAGCGCCAAGCCCGCAGCAGGAGCAGAGAAACAGGTGACAGGCCAGATCAGAGCCCTCCTACTCTTGGCCTTCAACATCTGGCTGTATGGCACTCTCCCACTGCTGCTGCCGCCACCCTCACAGTGAGCAGAACAGCTGGCCCGGGCAGCCCCCCCATCAGACCCTCTGCCAAGATCCTACACTTTGCACAGATCAACAGCTCCCCCGCCACAACAAAAGGGATCACTGTGACGCTTAGCTTACTGACATAGCACTATGGCTGCGTTGGCTGCCAAAGGATCTCGCTTAAGCTCTCGTTGTCACTCTCACTGTCAACAATCACGGGGATAAATCAATCAAATACAGCTGGGACAAGATCTAATCACCACCTCACTATCTCTAAGTCCAACACATGAGATATTCTCCAAAGAATATCCCGTGACAGTGTGAAATATTGTAAAAATCAGACCATCTATTATTTATAAACACCCACTAATTTCCCCAAGCATTTTTAATTTAGGATTATCATAAGACGGTAGGACTGCAACAAATTATTTTCATGAACAATTGATCTGCCAATTAGCTTCTCAATTATTTGTTAAACTGTTAAAAATAGTAAAAGCGGCCATCAGTTTCCTTTTGCCCAAGATTACATCTTCAGTTGCTTGTTTTGCAAATCTAACATTCATAAACCTAAAAGATGTACAGTTTACTGCCACGATAGACAAAGACAGGCAGAAAAGCCGCACATTTGGGAGGCTGAAACAAAGTACAGTTTGGCATTTTTGACTGTGAAATTATAATAAATCAATGATCATAATACTTTCTAGTTATCTTGTTAATTGCCTGCTTCAGATATATTTACAGTAGACTTTACTCATCAATATCAACCATACTGACACAACTTAATGACATATCTACTATAAAATAGTTGTGGACACACTGTAACAAAAACAGCTTGATTGTGACATTTCCTTTTGTGCAAGACCATGAAATGAAAAAAGGACGAGTCCCATTTTACTGCAAAATAAAGATAGCACTCTTGAAAGTGCAAACATTTAAAATTTAAACAGTCTTGTAAAAGCAGGCTGCGGTTTTGGAAATGTTTTTGTCAAACAGGATTAGCCGGCGTTATGTCGAGAGGACAGGGTTATTATATGGACCTCTGTGCTTGGTGAGTGTCTCCTCTCCCTTGTGTATATGCCCTGTCACAAGATTTCCATTAATGGCTCAATAATGTAGCAAACCACGTGTTTTCTGCCGTTGGGCGAGCACTTCTGTATTCAACATGGACGGGGGTACCACAGCACACAGCAGCCCGGGAGGTGCAGCTAGCGATGTTAGCTAGCATGGTGGCTAACACAGAGACAGGGAGGGACTGGGAGTGCGCCAGGCGAGCAGAGCTAATAGCCCGTGTGCTGCCTACAAACAAGCTCCACTACTGCTGTTGAGCTTTAGCCAATAAAACTGGAAAACAACTCGGTGTTAGCTCGGCAACTAAATATATAAATAGCTAGCTTCACACGGAATAACCACGGTAACTATTCGGAGCACTTCCTTTTAACCGGTTGATACTTGTCTGCTTTAACACCTAAGTTACCGTTTCGATTAAGCACACGTCAACGCAAACTTGTTCAACTGACTTAACCGCCGAACAATAAGGTGGTGCTGTGTTTGTTCAGGTAACACGGACAGACATGCCGGGCTGTTGTTTTTAAAGCTAATCGATGCTGTTATTCTGGTCTGATACCGAAACCTGTGATCTCCGGAGGCACATGTCACTTGACTATTGTAGCGCGCCTCGTATCCGACACCGAGGCTAGCAAACTGCGTTTCCCCGCAGTCCCTTCGAGTATACTGTGCCAGCCCCGACGCTGTGTGCTCAGCTGTAGCTAAGAGTCGGTTAATATCTACTTAACCGACTTCTTTTGAGGTTACTTCCCTTATTAGCTAAGTTAGACAAACTACTTCAACTCCAGGTGAGCGTAGCGTCCACTGCTCGTTTGGCTAGCAACGTTAGCATCCCCGTTGGCAGTTAAGCTAACGGTAGCTAACTCCCAACTCGCCTTGAACTGTGTTGTTTTTCCGCTACAAACACTCGTAAATGTTTGCGCTGCTAGCGAAGAGAGACGGGGAGGCGACGCAGGTCGATAGTTGGGTTACTTACATTGTGTCGCTCGAAGTCATTAACCGACTTTCGGTGAGAGGGTGGAAATCCAGGTTGTACGCCGAAGTCATGCTCAAAACAACGTCTATCTAACAATGAGACGTCCGCTCACTCGCAAGAGGCTCAACTCCTGCGAGACGGGCGACAAGACGAAGCAGAACAGGTGCAGGGAGGGGGCGTCTTCTTCAAAACTGCATGAGAGAGAGGGCACCGGTATCCGCCTTGTTTCTTCCTCCTAATTTCTCTCGCGTCCCCGACTGAAATAAATTCAGGCGAGCCGCTGTCACACTGCACACCGAGCTGCAGCAAACCAGAGGCGTGGCCTTTTCAACAAAAGTCTGAAACCATGCTGCCTTCTGCTGCTGCTGCTGCTCAGCCTGCCTCACAGCGCCTCTGCCCCGATGTAAAATCACTGTAATGTCCCTATAGGGACTGGCACGTGGTGTCTTATACAGAGTTTGTGACCTATTTGTAGTTTGTGATGGTGCAGCTCCTGTGGCATCACCATCATATTTTTATAACGACTGATTCTGCAGCACTCTCTGAAATAAATGGCACATCTATAAGAGTCACATCCTCCTTAGCTGTATTGGTCTGTGAATGAGTCAAGAGCCACTTAAAATCTTTAAATATAGAAACCAGGTCAGTATCATCTTGATTGATAATGCTGCTCTTGTTTCCATATTTTCCCAGGACTCCAAATTAGGCACCTGTTTTTCTTTTAAATTGGATTACACAAACACCCAAGACTGTTTCCAGCTTGCCTCACATTGTGATTAGGGTCCATAAATCTGTTCTTATCAAAAGTGGGATGGTTAAAATGCAGTTTTCCCTTGCTGTCTTCACTCAGGGTCATAGGTCATGGGTTCCCCTTTGTGCTGGGCTGTTGTTTCCCTGGGGGAGGGGGAGGCTTATCTTCTTTTGTTGTGCTGGACTTGCAGGGCGAGGCCTCTACACTTGGTGGGGAAAGGTAGGGGGGCCGTTGTCAAGTGCTGTTTGCCATAGCAGAGAGGCGAGGGGGGGGGTTAGCCTAATTGTCAAATCAGTCATTATTGCTCCAGCAGCTGCACAATCCAAAAATATTATTCATAGCGAGTGTTGAGAATCATCCCATTCATGAAATCCGATTTAATCCTTGTATCCATAGCAATTTCAAGGCAACTTGGCACCAGTGCAGAGTATGCTCTATTAAACAGTGCCTAAAAGAGGTTTGTATGCATAATGAGATATGCGACCTATTTTGCCATACATGCAGACGAGCCCACTATGCAACATGCATTACCATTAAGCTCGAGGGGCTGCTATAAAAAGCTAGTCTAAACCTCTCCGGAGAATCAGGTTTCATTAAAATGGAGGAAAAATACAATAATGTCATCCCATCTGCAGCATCCACATATTTCCTTTGACTCAATTGGATCTCAGGGGATCTTATTGAATAGATTTGTTAGGAAAGGAACAGGATTCTTGTAGAGAGCAGCTCCTGTTTCTCTCGTGGGTATGTAAAACATACAGCACAGTTTGTCCGTACAGTCCATAATGCCATCATGCCAGTCCGTTCTTAGAGATGTTTATTGGAGTGGACTATAGAGGCTGATGCCTAGTTGTTAGCACCTTCTAACACGAGCCTCCTTTTCTTAATCTCAGATTATTACTACTGTAATCCCACCATAATCCTCCACACGTACCATGCTTTTGTTGTTTACATCAAATGTTTTCCCCTCATGCTTGTCTCACCCATCATCATCATCATCATCATCATCATCATCATCATCATCCAGCATTTAAATTTGTACCCCTTCGTGACAAACTGCATGGTTTAAAAATAGGCCAGCTTCAATCCCAAATGGGCCACATCGTGTCTTTTTGAACACGTCGCCTCCAACTTGGAGGCACACTTTTTTTTTTTTATCAGCTCTGCCTTTCATGAAAGCGTTTGCAGAATGGCGACCAACTAGGGGCTCTCAAAATGGAGAGAGAACTTCATTTTATCATGCTTTCTTTCTACAGGAAATCTGCTGGGTCAAGATGTACTGAGCACACATGATAACAGCGTCTTATCAGGCTCCAGTTCCTCTAAATTTATGCAAATTCCAAGATAAATGTAAATGTCGTTTTGTTCTTTTAAAAGATAATTGGTATCTTTTGTGAGATTTGACTGAGGGAGTACAGTAAGGCCTGGGCTGGTTTCAGCAGAAAGGCCTATCTTATCACACGGGTTTGTCTTTTTCATTTCAGAGACAAACAACTGCATCCCTGACACATTCTCCTCTCTTTATTTGTAGTTCATGCAAGTATCTGAGCCCATGAGGAACTTTGCAGAGAGGATGAGGGTAATTACATGATGTGAGAATGCTATAAGGTATTGATTTTTCTATTCCCATACAATTTAAAACTAATCCACCACCTCCTGATTGAACCATTTCAGTCTTGGGAAGATGGTATTGACATGAATGGCCAAATTAATTAGATTCAAATACATGGTTTCTGGGATCCTAGGGGAAAAAAGAAACATACTGGGACACCAGAGGAACACCACCCTGCCCACAGTCACACAGTCACAGCATGAGAGAACGCCTCAACTGGAAACAATACATCCTATGACAATATTCAGCCCAGACAAAGAAGCAGTCCAAATACGAGCTGCTCCACAAAAGCTAGCCCAGATTTGAATGAGGGGCCAACCCCAACGTACCTCATAGGCAGGTCCTCATTCCTGACAGAGATCCCGGCCGCAGAGGGGGGACAGCGCATGCTGTTGGCATACAAACTCTGCACCAGGGCCAGCTCAGAAGAGTGTTCCAACATCGGTGCTCTGGAAAAATCCACCCGGTGTAATGGACACTTTCTTCTCTTTCCCTCTTTCCTCTACGTGTTTCTCTCCCTTTCTCTGTCTCCCGCCCACTCTTTCTCCTCGGTTTAGTGCAGCAGAGCGGCGCCCACCCCCTTCGCTGACTGGCGTGGCTGAAATAATCCTCTCTGACAGCTCATCGTGCGCTAATGCATTGTGCTGCCTGCGGCAGCCCAGTTTGCAGGCTGTAAAGCTGTGGCCACAGTAGCACTCTTTCACTAATTGACACCCATATTAGGAAAACTTCAGCAAATTGGACATGGATGATTTATTCCCACTGTCAGATTGGGGGAAATTAGAGGAAACATCGACACAGTTGCCACAAGATCTCATCCACAAGTCCTGGTTTTGTGGCACGCTCCTGTGCATGTTGGCATGTATGAATCAGTGAACTGCTCCAAATAAAGGCCAAGGAAAGGCACACTCCTGCAAAGGGGTTTGTCAAGCCCGATATCCTAAAAACTCTCCCCTTTATAAGTATTTTTAACATGAAACAGTCTGCTTATCATCACCGAGCACCTGCACATGCACAGGTAAATACTGCAACCGTTCTGTATTCAGCTCCTGTGGGGACGCACATGTCACTGTCCCTCCATGAGCTGGCTGATGATAAACCAGTGGGTGACAGGTAGAGAGCTGACAAGCTCCTGTCATTATTATTCTGGAGTGGATGGGGATAAAGATAGCCTGCTGGAATATAAGCACACATAGAAGTCAGCATGTTAAATAAGGATAGGTTACAGTACTTCACAGTTTCAGACTGAAGCCAATCTACCACTGAAATACCTGCAAATACTGCCTGTGACTGTGCTCCAGGCCCACCGATGGGCCCGCCTACAGTACTCCAAAGCATAATGTCGTGCATGCAATTCTGCAGAATGATCTAAGATACAAAATGGTTCTCCACATTACAATGAAATTACTGGAAGCCTGAATCATCAACAGATGACCTACTGAAGAGGCTCAACAACAGAGTGCTTTAAAACAACACTCATTGCATGTTAATTTGCATTGGACAGAGCTCATTTGCCTCTGTTCTCAGCCGTACAGTTGGGAACACAAATGAAGGCATGTTTTGCTGTCACTTTGCCATGAGATTAAAAATTCAAAAGCAATTTGTCACAATGATCTTTGCACAGAACCCAGGAGAAATCAAATCTAGGCCTCATTCTCCCATAGGTGCTGTGTCCTGTTAGAGTAATGTGACATTAAGTAGGAAAGTCATCGGAAACAGGGTCACGGCGGTGTGTGCTCGTATCATAGCTGAGAAGACCAGCATGAAGGGGCTCCACTTCCTCTGATCATCACGGCACAAAATTCCCTCTTCATTTCAGCCGCTGCTCTTTTCTGCTGACATGAATATTTTAAACACTGATGTTGAAATCCAGTTCTGTATGATGTGTTGCTGCTTAGTATGACTGTCAGAGCCACGGGCGTCGTGTTGAGCACAGAATCTCAGAGAGCTCTGATCTAACAACATGTAAGAGCATAAAAAAAAAACAAAAAAACGCTCAGTATGATCATATAGTGTGCACGCATGCTTTCCACTTTAAAACCTCATTCTAAAGAGGGTACAGAGGTGAAATAATACACCACAAAATGGCACATGAACTCTGCGTAGCACGCATGTGTCACATTTATGAAAGCTGCAGCAGCAAAGACGCATCGCTGCGAGAAAACAACCACATCCTGTTTTAGTCCACAGTGAAGAGAAAGGTGTTGTTAGTGGGTCTTTGTGCATGAAGAAGTAACGCATCCATGCATGTCATATAATAAGTCAAATAGCAGCACATGTTTATGGCGCTGCAGGTGGCTTCCTGATGAGTGAAAGCAGCCATTAGCTTTCCCTTTTTACCACTTGTGGGTTCTCTTGGGACTGATTGCACAAACAAATACTGTCTGTGTTTATGAGGATTAAAACTGAAACTGTTCCAGCTCGATGCACATTGTGTTCTGTGGCGTGCACTGATGCACAGTGCTGCACAACGTGAGTTTTGACATTGAGGAAGTTAAATTCATAGTCTGCATTACATGAGAATTAGACCTCTTCCTGAGGCAGGGTAGATGCATCTGAACGAGGTGGAAACATTCTTTACCTTATAAGAAATAAAGACTTTATCCTCTTTATGTCAGACGTGGCAGAGCTCTATCTTTGCTGGCACTGGACAGCAAAATTTATGATCCAACAGATGCTAGCAACAAGCTCCGAGTGTACGAGACCTGACACCAGCATGTGTGATTGAAGAGGGAGAGAGACAGCGAGTGGAGTTAGCATTTTAGCATTAGAGGAAACTGCTATCTATGACCTGCTTGACATTTTATTTCACGCAAAGCCTCATCGGCCTCTCGACAATAACCTTTTGGTTAAAACTTAACTTATTTGCAAACAATTCATCACTGAAGTGCTGCATCACACATTTATTTATTAATATACTGTATTTGTGACTCTGTGTGAAATGACTGTCTGTGTGGGCTTGCATGAGTGGATGCGTCTCGTCTGATAAAAAGCAACACCCCATTGAAATGTCAGCTTGTTTTGCATGGGCAGAAGTCATTCTACTTCCCCTTTTGCTTCGGCCACACATCACTTTTTCCACTTCCTCTTTGATTCAGTGTTATCGGAAGACACTGAGTAGATTTCCATCAGAGCCATTTATGGCAGGAACACACTCAAAGAGAGAGAGAGAGGCGAGCAAGTAAAAGGAACAGTTCACAAGTCCAATAAGTGAATGAGTCCAGTGTGCTGTCTAACTCCAGATAAATGAAGCATACATGTTAAATTAAGGTACCTGACAGGGTGTCTGCAGGTATCATACACTTAAAGTTAATGCTCTTTAAGGGTCCAGTGTGCAAGATTAAGGGGCATCTATTGTCAGAAATGGAATATAAAAATCATACCTATGTTTTCATTAGCATATAAAGAACTGAAAATAAGACTCCTTGTGTTTTTGTTACCTTAGAATGAGCCGTTTATAACGGGCTTTAGATAGGGCCATTCATATTTTCATGCAGGCCACAGTAGTTCTCCTACATGCTTGGCACACGAGGCAAGTTTCAGTAAGTGGCAATCTGCAACCACACTGCTAATTGCCACTAAAGCCTACACACTGGACCTTAAAGACCTTTTCAAGACAGTTTTAACTAAATTTAAGACCAATTTTTGGACAAATTGTTTTTTCTTATTCAAGCATTACAGGTAAGTACAAAGGTAAGTAGTGTATATGTAGTCCCATGCAGAGGCAGGTTTTATGCAGTGCCGTACTTAGCATATTTGGTGCCCTAGGCAAGCCCCACCCCACACTGTTATTACAAACAAGAACAGAGCTAATAATTTATTATTAACAACAAACAATAAGAGAATGGAGTATTTACAAATTCGGTAATTTTGTCTTCTTGTTTTTGTACTGCACCCCAGAATGACTTTTGGCCAGACCCACCAAACTGAGATCAAAGAAGGCGACAAAAGCTGACTGTTGCATCGGCTCAGGTGTCTTGGCCAAAAACTTGCACATGAACACACTGCAAAGACCACACCAGCACTTACCTTCTGGGCCTGCATGAGTGGAAGTAACGCTCCACACCAGCAGATAATGGTAGTCTATAATTGTCATTCAAAAAGGGAAACCAGACGACCATCATGACACTGGTTAGCCAGTTAGCACATTATCTGTTGAAAGAACAGAGCATATTGACACACCAGTGAACAACGACACAAACCGTTACAAAATGCTTCTGTGAAAGAGCTCATTGGCTGAAGAAAAATAATCTTACCTCATGTTACAAGTTTGTTTTGGTTACACTCCTTCTTGACTTAAGCTGTTTGTTTACTTTCCTCACTTCAGTTTCTCCTCTCGTGCAATGACCCGAACTGCCAGTCAGAGTGATGTCATTCACCGATGGGCTCTACCACTGATTCATCTGGCTGAATCGGCTAAGAAGAGCCAACGAGAGCCGACAAGCGCCAACAGTGCAGGACACACCGCAAAAGTGCTCACTGACGGCCAACCGGCAGCTTGGTGTGTCACAGCCTCAATGCTCTCTCCAGGTGGCGGCTTATGTCACCTATAAGATGATCTGCCGCAACTGGAGACCTGTGTGAGTTAGTGTGAGTCAGGTTAATCTACATTTTTCCAACAGGTAAGTGCAAGTATAAACCCAAAAAAATGGATTAGGATCAGTGGTAGGTTTCTGTCATGCAGAAGAGTGTGACTCATTTTGACAAAAAGAAATGAGGAGGGATAAATGAAATGAAATGGCTTCTGCAGTGATACGGGCACTGCGCTGGATTGTCGTGGTGAAGAGGGAGCTGAGCTGGAAGATGAAACTTTCGATATACTGGTCCATCTACGTCCCAACTCTCACCTATGGTCATGAGTTCACAGTAGTGACTGAAAGAATGAGATCACGGATACAAGCGGCTGAAATGCGTTCTCTGTGCGGTGGCTGGGCTCAGCATTAGAGATAGGGTAAGGAGCTCGGACATTCAGGAGGAGCTCGGAGTAGACCCACATCGAAAGAGGTCAGTTGAGGTGGTTCAGGCATCTGATCGGGATGCCTCTTGTTAGAGGTGCTCCAGGCACGTCCCGCTGGTAGTAGGGTTCGGGGTAGACCCAGAACATGCTGGAGGGATTATATATCTCATCTGGCCTGGGAACACCTGGGGGTCCCCCAGAAGGAGCCGGAAAGCGTTGCTGGGGAGAGTGATGTCTGAGATGCTTTGCTTGGCTGGCTGCCCCCGCGACCCGACCTCGGATAAGAGGATGAAGACCTCATAAATGAAAATTTAAGACTATTGAATGACTTTTATTGCTCAGTATTTATATGATCAAATAGGACACCTGATCTTAGACGACTTGTCTGTGACTGCACTCACCAGATAAGTCAGTGATTGTGTCTGCCACAATTTATTCAATTTAATAAAACTGATATCTTTTTTTGATCCAAAGTAGAACGACTGAAAGTCATCCAGTGTACTCATGATTCAAGTTTTTAACAGCAATCAAGACAAAAAAATCTGCCTAATATACAGCAGAATTGGAGAATAATGTTCTCAACAAGACTGAATTAAACTAATCCATGCTTTTTACCTTTAGTAGGTAGAACGTCTTTAATGGGCTTTAGCTCTCTGACAGCTCATTCAGAACAATGCTGCTCTGCACATCACATAACTGACTTTACAATGCAACTGTTCATAAATCATTAAATGGTTTTGCACCAAAATAGCCTTCTGATATTCTAGAGCATCAGCCACGTAGACTACTCAGGTCAGGACCGCACCGGTCTGCTGATTGTTCCCAGAAATAAATAGAAGCAAGGAGAATCTGATAAACATCTAGACCCTTCAGGGTTCAGTATGTAAAGCTTGGCTGGTAATAAAACCGTCTGCTATAGATATACAGTTGCAAAGCGTTCACTGGAGCATATGACTTCAAAGAATGGAAAAAGTTGGATCATGCGTGTAAAACTCATAAAAATGATAGTCCACTGATAACTGGGGAGACGCACTTTACGATCTCACATTCACTTCTATTGAAATCTGTGTCCAAATAGCTTGTGAGGGACTGCAAATCCTATTTGTAGTCTCAGTCATCTATAGATCCTGTCATGAAGGATGGCACTCGTGGAGCTGGTTTTACGTGCGAGATATGGATTCCACATGCATCAACTAGAGACACCTGTCACATTTCTTACATTCTTATTTCCTACATTTTCTGTGTGAGCCTGCTGTGGTGTCTGTACATGCCATGACTTAGCGGCTTCCTATAGTGTGTGTGCTTGAAGAATGACACCGTGTGGTCATTGAGGGAAAAGCAAAAACAACTCTGCTGCAAACGGCACAGGAGACACTGTCAGACACACTTCTAAGAAAGACGAGAAAAAACAGCTCCTCGCTTTCCACAATCAATCTCTTGGAAAACGCCACCCGGCGCAACGTGACTGCCAAGAGCTCTCCCACATATCTCATGTAGGTGAAGTGCAGGATGACAACTCAGCAGAAGAGCCCCAAATCTAGGCTAATGCATTGCACAGACTGCTGCAAGGGAGGATCCTGGATTTGATCTGCAACCAGCTGCACAATGCGAAGACAAATTGTTTTGTCATCAGGAGTGAAATGAGCGAGAACAAAAAAATTCAACATCTGAAACTCAGTTTGTTAAAATATTTCCCATCTTTTCTATTTGTCAAGCAAATGCAAACAATCAGCTACTGGAAATAGTTTGTTTTTTTTTAGAAGTCTGTTCATGTTAAAAATTAAATAAGGAAAATTAAAGGTACAGTTTTGATGGTAATGAGATTTACGTCGTAAAGTCTGTGAGTACACAGACCGTTCATCTTTAATATTGAAATATCAGCGAAATGAATTACATTACAAGCACAGCTACAGTATTAACTCCAGGACAAATCCATATGAAGAAAAAAATAAAAATACAAACTTTAAATTTAAAAAATGTACAGAAATTACAGAAAATCATTCGAGTTAAAAACCAATATCTGAAAATGGATTTTTAACAAGTCAGAATTCTAAGAAGAAAATGCACTTGGCTTGGAAGTTGGTATTGACACATTTATACACACCTGATGCCGTCATCCTTATATACATGACATTTCAATGATACTGCAGAAAACCGGGGCGGGGTTTGACTTGGTGGTCAAAGGAACAGAAATAAAGAAGATGGATGTGTGTTGATCTCTGGTTCTCTGCTTTGTTGAGCTCTCGTCTGAGACAAATTGTCACGGTCTGCTTATACAAACATAACTGTCATGATCTCCTTCGATTGGACATCCAAAACAACGAGCAAACAATTTACAGGTGAAAAAGGGGAAAACCACAGAGCTCATGTGAGAACTAAGGCTGGATATGTGCTGGTTAAAGCCTTTTTTTTTCATACCAACTCACAATGCATCGCGGCTGACGTCATTTTAAAAAAATCATCGGATGTTAGTTTCAGCCACAATTTTAAAGGTTCTTTCTTTTTTTTTTTAATTATTATTTTACAGCAGTGCCACGAGTGTTCAGTGATGGCTTCAAGTCCAAAAAAAGTCCAAAATATGTGCTTTTTGCATAGTCTCAATGCAGTTTGTGTTTCCGTTTCTTGTGTTTTTTGTCCTTCTTCTTGCTGGAACACTTAACACAGAACCACTGCTGGTCCTCCGGAGGCGCCGTAAGGATCCCAACACAAGGCCTGAGCACACAAGAGAAGAAGAGGGTTCAGGTTAGTGGAAGGATGCAGAGGATGCAGCCATTTTTATACTTCTACTCTACAAAACACGACTAGGTGGTTTGGCACAGCATCTGCAGTGATGAGGGCACTGTGCCAACCATCGCGATGAAGAGGGAGCTGAGCTGGAGGGCAAAGCTTTCAATTTACCGGTCCATCTTTGTCCCAACCCTCACCTATGGTCATGAGCTCTGGGTAGTGACCAAAAGAATGAGATCACAGATACAAGCGACTGAAATGAGTTTCCTCCGTGGAGGTGGCTGGGCTCAGCCTGAGAGATAGGGTGAGGAGCTCGGACATCCGGAGGGAGCTCGGAGTAGAGCCGCTGCTCCTTCACATCGAAAGGGGCCATGTGAGGTGGTTCGGGCACCTGATCAGGATGCCTCCTGGACACCTCCCATTAGAGATATTACAGGTATGTCCAACTGGTAGGAGGCCCTGAGGCAGACTCAGAACACACTGGAGGGATTACATATCTCATCTGGCCCTGGATAAACGTATGAAAATTGACGGATGTATAACGCTACATCTTAGTTCAAACCGTTAGAGGATGTCTCAAAACGACTAGACCTATTTTATATATTTTAAGTTGTGTATTTGCCCTTGAACAACCAAACCCAGAAAAATCTGTAATTTCATTCAAAGTAACGGTGCGTGCATGTCATCGGAAATCATACAGTGTCACTAAATTTTACTCATTAACAGTAACACAGCATTTTTTTGCCACTGTATTATTTCTTTTTATCAACTGCATGCCATTTTGCAACACAGTAATTTTTTTGTTGTTGACATAATAGGCTATTTCAATATTAATGAAGTTTATAACGATGTACTACTACAAGTAGCTCATATCAGCCACCATGCTAATGGGTATGGTAATCTCATATACATTAAAGACCTTCATGATGTTATTTTTAGTACGATTGTTTTGACCCAAGATGACAACACTGGGCTACCCCATGACTGTATTCCCCAAGTAACGCTAGCTACAGTAGCTGTGAAGGTAGTCGCCTCATATAATGGTAAGTTAGCAAGTTAACATTACGTAAACTAACGTTATTTTGAGCTATTTTATTAGAATGAAATGACATAAATGACTAAATATAACGTGACTCTGCCTGAGTCATGTCAGGCAGATTTTCAGCCGCACCGGTGATTGTTTAACAATGAAGACTATTAACTCCTGTGACGCTGCTTCATGACGTCGTCAAAGTGCATCTTTTGTTATTGTTTTGACAGAGAAACCTCTAGCGGCAGAAATTAAACTGTTCGATATGAGACTTTCTTTGTTCAGGATAGGCCCAGTTAACTAAATAATTACTGTCAATCAGAGTTGCTCTTATATGGGAAAAAACTGAAGCATCAGCTGTAAATCAATGTCTGTAGAGCCTGTCAAGTCGCCTGGCCATGGGAAAGCTGACGTATGCTACGAAGGGTTAACTAGGGATATTCCAAAAAACATCTGAGGATGCTCCATGCATTACCTGAAAACCAACCTACTCTGTACTTTCTGATAATAAAAAAAGGCTTTTATATGACAGCATGATGAACTAATGAACAGCCTAATTTTTATATTTAATTGTAGACTTTTTTAATCTTCAGTTTTTTTGTGCACACGTATATTTAAGTTTTGTTTTGCCTGTTATGCCACAATTTATTACATTTATGTCTTAGTGAGCTTGGAACATTTCTAGTGTGTGAGTTGCACCCGAACAGCTTTGGAGATCATGGCTCGAAGGTGTCATTTAGATCCATCATGTTGAAGCATTATGGTTCCCAGTGAGATACAGTGACACTGGACTAAGGCTGGAAGGGGCAAAACAGCTGTGTTGTGACCAGATGAGTTGACATTTGGTGACATTACGTCTCTCAAAACAACCAAACAAGCTAAACTCTTGAGAACACCATTACTTATATGCGTCTATTGCAGGGCTTGAGCCTCACTGTAATGTTTACATGTTCATTTCAGTCAATGACAAGCTGTGATCATCCAGGAATTATCCACAGCCCTACACAGACACTCTCACAGCTGATGAATGGACTCCAGGACTACAGAGAGTAAATGTGTGAAACTTGAAAACAGAGTCAATGTCCTCTTTAGTAAGCATGACATTAAGCAGCTGCATGTAAAAATGATTTTAGATGATGATGATAAAGAGCATGAGGTTATCTTAACTTTCTCCCTTCTATTTTTTATTTGCCAATACACACGTAACTGTTTAGTAATAAGATTCATGCATTACTGGCATTCATTTAATTTTTTCTTACTAACTATTTGACAAATTTTCAACGGGAAATAAGCCATTATTTTTGTACTTTTCAGAACACAGGGAAATAAACCCTCTTCATCAATTTTGTGCATCATTAAAATCCCAAAACAGGCACAAAAATCTGTGAATTAAAGCTGTAGTTGATGGTAACAACTCAAACTTAATTGTCAACTATGTAGAACTGTAATCTGATATAAAAACTAAACTTAGTTCAAAGCGTGTCATCAGGCCAGAGAAGAAATAAAGGAGAAAGTCTCTTACCAATGATACCAATCATCACAGTCGTCACATCCTATCATGGGACTGCCATCATCAGGTTTGTTGCATCCAGGACAAATCCAGATCTGGTTTCCCCATTCATCTCGGATCTAAAATAAACACACACATGACCCACACTTTATGAAAACACTGTTATTATACACACCAGTTAATAAACATAGGCCTAGAGTACGAGCGCTCACCACGTAGGTACTGACAGTCTCAGTTACGACGCTGCGGACCGGCGTTTTGAAGGATGCGGTGGGAGAGAGCATCGGGGCGGGGGAGAGCAGCGACGAAGGGGCGGGAGCTGGTGGAAGCGGAGCAGGTGGTGGGGGCAGAGTAGGGATGACTGGGGTGAGCATCGGGGGTGGAGGGGGCGTCCGAGGGCGATTCCCAGGTCCAGACTTGGCAGCGGGGGTCTTGGGTGCCGGCGTCTTGGGCTCTGAGTTTGGAACCACCTTGCTGATAACACTGGTGACGACAGAGACAAAATGTTAATACAAACAGGAGGCTTGAATATCTCGATGTAAGCTATATAATCTAAAGAATATGAGCAAACATCAGAATAGTTTTAAAAACTAAGTGAAGGAGACATGTAGTGATAATATCCTCAGAACATGCCTAACACATTTTGTCCCTTTACTTTTTATATACTTTCCTTTCCTGTTTGACAAGCTGTATCTGTTCTCAGTACCTTTAAGGTATCCATCAGAATAGCCCAGCACAAAGTAGTACTTAAACTTCTCCAGTCAAACAATACCTGCATTTGAGCAGTGGTGGCAATTTATGCAAATGAATGTTTCCATTCACACGAGGGGTATCAAATGGAGTTCAAAAAAACAAAAGGGATCAAATGACAAACTCGACTGGTATCAGTATACTAGTATCACTTTTAAGGGTACTAATATTGGTACTGGTAATTTTTTAAATAATACACAGCCCTACTTCTGTGTCTATATGTATGTATATATATTTATATATATTTACTTCTCATTATGCATACACATCCACTACTTTCCTGTTTACATTCAGTTTATTCATCAATTACCACCTACCACAAATGTATATTTTTATTTAACATGAGTAGAAATTTTATTATTTCATATTATTATTTATTATTTCTTATTATTTCTATTTGCAGACCAACATAAATTGTAATTACTTAATCAATTGATTTTATCCTTATATTTTTAACTTGTCCTTTTTTGTTATATCTTAGATTCTCTCCTTTTATTTCTCTCGTTCTATACATATTTAATTATGATTATTGGAGGGAGCCCATATTCCAAAAATTCTAAAAAAAAAAAAAAAAAAAGGCTGCAGAAGTGTCTAAATTATGTTAAATTACTTTGCTGTAATGTTTTGCACTGTACTATTGAAGTATCTGTCATTTTCTGTGAGAGGCTGTGACTTTATTTACATAGTTTGTAGATTATTACATGCTCTTCTTATTTCTACTTGCAGACCAAAATACATGTATTTATTTTATCCCTATATTTTTAACTTATACTATTTTATATCTTGGATCCCCTCCTCTTATTTCTTTCTCTATATACATATTTAACTAACATTTTTTTAAATCATAATTGTCAAAGGGGGAGCCTGAGATCTCACCACCCTCTGCTTCGCTGCAACTGTTTTGTATTTGATAATAAAGAACTCTTTTGAACATTTGTTTAAACTAAGTGATGTCTATTTTTATTTATTTATATTATTAATGTTTTAATTCATATTACCTTCTGCTTTGTGAACTCTTTTTTATACTATAATATTTTTTTTTAATATAGCATAATATCTATTTTATTGAGGGACTCTTGCAGTAGGACTTGATTTAACACAGCTTACAATATTTGATTTTAAATGAACAGCAATACCAGGCCTGAACTGTGATATAGACACCTTAACATACTTTTTAAAATAATCAATAAGTAACATAAACACTTTAAACTTAAATCGTGAACTTTTTTAAAAATCAAAAATAAGTAAACTGAATCTGAACAGGCATTTGATGAAAGCTTTATGTATAGGTTACAAAACTGCTGTAATACTCGTGATAACAACCAAAAATATATAATGCTACTTCATGTTCTCTTCATATTTCTTCATGTTTTTTTTTTTAATTAGAGCATAAAGAGAATTTCACAAAACATGCAAAGAAAAATATTACCAAAAAAACCCCCCCAAAAACAAATAAAAAACATGAATTCGGTGCTTACATTTTGTCCTGGCCTGCTCCCACCCTGAGCGTCAGTCTGGGGATGACTGGAGACGGTAGAGCTGCTGGAGTGTCTACTTTCACCTGAAACACAGGAAGGACTTTAAGTTAAATATCAGTTACCCTCTGGAACAGACACATAATGACACATCAAACAAAAACAAAAGTTACCTTCTCCAGTCGTATCCTCTCTTTTTCTTTCTCTTTCTCCTTTTCTCGTTTTTCCTTTTCCCTCTCCTTTTCTTTCCTCTTCTCTTCTTTCTCCCTCTCCTTTTCTTTGGCCTTCTCGCGCTCCTTATCCTTCTCCTTGTCTTTCTTTTTCTTCTTCTCCTTCTTGTCCTTCTTCTTGTCCTTCTCCTTGGTCTTTACGTCCTTGTCCTGGAGGATGGGGGCCAAAGGAGGGAGCATGGAGGGGATGCGCAGGCAGGCAGAGGGGCTGAACAGCTGAGGGATTTCACCCAGAGCGAAGGGCGCTAACGCAGATTGTTTCTGCCTGTCCTCTTTGTTCCGGTCTTTACCTTTGTCCCTCTTATCTTTGTCCTTCTTGCTTTTTTCTTTATCCTTCTTCTTGTCTTTGTGTTTCTCCTTCTCCTTCTTAGGGCCATCTCCGTCTCTGTTTTTTATCTTGATGGAGCCCTCAGGCAGAGTAAAGTCTCGCTGAGGGAAGTGCTCATCGTCCTTCACTCCAAACTCCTTCCAGGGCATCTTGCCATCCTTGGTAAAGTCCTTGTTTTTATCCCTGTTCTTATCCTTGTTCTTCTCTTTCAGCTTGCCCTTATCCTTTTCCCGCTCTTTATCTTTCGGCTTGTCTTTCTCCTTCTTTTTCATTTTAGTTTTGAGCTCTTTCTTCAGTTTCTTCTTGACCTCTACTGACGACACAATCTTGTTCTTCTCCTCAAACACCTTGAGCAGAGGTTCAGGAGTAGGCGGCGAGGCTGATCCTGATGAGACATAATCTCCTTGGTTTGGCAGGGGTGCGGACGGACCCCCTTGGTTGACCTTTCGGATCACCTCATTGATTGAATCATCCATAGTCCAATTTCCTAGGCTTGTGTGTGTCTGTAGGTGAAGTGGCGTTGACGTGTCTTTGACAGAGATGCTGGCCCCTGTCGGGAGTTTAGGTGTAGACGGTTCCATGATGGTCAGCCTTCTTGGGCTGGAGAGTCCATTACTATCTGAATCAGAGCCCGAGGAGAAAGCGAAAGGATCGGGCTCCCGTTCAGCACATGCTCTGGCAATCACAGCATCAATAGAGTCATCGATAGCTGCATGATCAGGCTCTAGTTTCTTGAAGGGCCCCTCAGCTAACTCCCTGTCCTCTATGTTTTGACGCATATGGATGTTCTCTTTGCCCATCCTCTCGCTCAGCGCAGACAGCGGTAGCTTGTGCACACCATCTGTCTTGCTCTGGGCTTGAGATGCTTTGGCTGAACCCACCTTAGGGCTCTTGGGGCTTTTAGGACTCTTCGTCCTCCCTGGGGATTTCTTCCTTTCCTTAGACGGTTTTGGAGAATGGATGGGACTACTACCCACTGGAACTGGTATGACCCCTTTAGGGGACTTAGTCCGTTGTCTGCCAGGGGATGAGACCTTAGGCTTTCTTCCTGGAGTGGTGAGGCCCTTTTGATCAGAGTGTTTTGGTACTGCTGGCTGAGGTCTGAAGGAAGGCAGGACTCCAGAAGGTGTTTCAGGTGACAGGGGATCAAGGCTATCATGAGAAGGCAGCATGCCTGGGGGAACACGTTGAGGGTTGAGAGAGGTAAGGGGCTCCCTGGGCTCAACCCCCCATTCTGGGCTGAGGCCAGGGTACATGCGTGGTCTTTTGGAGGTAGGCATCATGCCCATAGCTGCATCAGGACTGTCCAGGTGCCTCTTCAGTGGGTGGTTCTCATCGTTAACCGTCTCGTCTTCGTCCATGTCCTCCTCGTCCTCTTCCAGTGCCACCTGCATAGCTTCGGCAGAGGTGCCCATGTCAGCAAGAACCTCCTCCTCTTCCTCTTCTGGAGAGGAAAGGGACAAAAATTTAGTTGAGGTCTGATTTCAATTTAAATGTCCAAGGATTTTCACAACCAGAACACCAGTTTTAACAAGGGAGTTAACAGTTACTGGTTTCATAATAAACTGTGCTAAAACTCTTTACAGTTAGTATTACCATTTAAAATTTTAACTATCATTTAAACTGCGATGACTTCCATGCTTTGAAAGACTCACCGTCAAGCATAAACCAAAATTAGCAACAGTGTCCCAGACGCATAGCAACATGGTGCCAACTTATATGTGAGGTGTGAGGTATTGGCTACGTTATTATTTTAGTGTTTATGCAAACAAAAAAACGAAAATTGCTGGTAATTCTAATTGTGGTGGTGATTTCAGTGTGTGCATCAGTATGTTTTAAAATTTTCAGCTAGAGCTGCACCAATTCATTGATTATTTGTCAGATATTAAATTAATCGGCAACTAATTTGATATTCAAATAATTGGTATGAGTAATTTTTTAAGAAAAAAAATTAAAAATTCTCTAATTCCAGTGTCATAAATAAGATTATTTCCTGCTTTATTTACTTCTCTATGACAGTTAACTTAATATCTTTGGGTTGTGGAAAAAACAAGACATTTGAGGACGTCATTTTAGGCTTCCAGAAACACTAATCGACATGCTTCACTACCTTCTGACATGTTATAGACCGAACAACTGCTTGATTATTAAAGAAAATAATCACCAGAATCAAGAGATTAATTGACAATGAGATTAATCGTTAGTTGCAGCCCTATTTTTAGCACATTTTTACCTTTATAACACTGATAACCATGATAATTTTGGTCACAATAATGGTATCATAAAACTTTCATACAGTTTCATCTCTGGTTTTAACACATATACAGATTATTATGGTAGCCTATCCAAACTAGTTTGCCCTGACCTTAAGATAACCCCAGTCTAATACGATCGTACCTTCAAAATAGTTTTAATGTTTAGGTTTTATTAAAACAATTAGAGAGATGTTGGAAGCAACTTAATGATCATTTTGGAGGTTTACTGTTGTTCGTATTATTGGTGGTTTATTGTACTGTATGCACCAAACACCAAAGCAACTTCCTTGTAAGTGAAAGCTACTTGGTAATTACTATTTTTCTGATTCTGATGTAATTTTTTGTGATGGTGAGAGGTGTTTCTAATATTTAGTCCACCTTCACTGAAGTAAATGGAGTGGATAAAATATCAGAAATTCAATTACAACAAGAAGTGATCATAATTACCATCATGAACATAGGATACATTCCAGCTTCAGCTAGACATACCAATATTGGCCAGTGAGTGTATAGTAACATATATATATCCTATAAATAATGCAGATAAACTCTCAACACATGCACATATGACAGTCATCTGTACTGACCTTCTTGTAAGGAGACCAGAGGTGGCATGTGATCTGGAATGTAATCCTTCCTCTCCTCTGCATCTCTGGCTCCAGGCTGGGGAAACTGCAGGAGATTGTTTTTGCTGACAGGAAAGAGCGGCGTTTGATGGGCGAAGGCCACAGGCTCCAGGTTGTGGACATAGTCCTCCAGTTCACTCAGACTCACCCCCAGCAGTCTGAAGGCCTGGCTGACATCGTCCAGGACTGGGTCTGTTCTTCCATCTGAAATGCAGCATCACAACATGCCATTATACCTCAGCACCCACTCTTCATGCCTCATGTTCACTGAACTACACTGTGGGGGCTGATAAAAGCCTGGGACAAAGGTTTGACAGCATGCTGCTGGTTGTGCAGCACATTCAAGGAGGTGCCCTGACTGATGTTGACATCCAACCTGGAGCAAGAAGTAACGCTCAACAGGTCCCGGATTGACTGAGTGAATCATTGCACAGATAGGAGTACTTATGTAACTAATGCACGTGACTTCGACTAACACAATGCGGTGACCACAGCTGGAAGGCATCATAGCCACAACAATAACAATACATGGAAGCTACTTAGCTATGTGGCTACTGTACTTTTTGACACATCAACCTTTGCTAGGGGGCGCCAGCACCGGAGCCAGTCAACAACAACGTGATCGACTACTTCAGGTTTACGGGTTAAAAAAGTAATCCGGATACTAAAGGGAGCACTTACAGAGCTCAGAGTACCGATGGCAGACCCTGGCCAACTGCTGGATATATCGATGCAGCACATCGGACAGCAGATCGCACGCAGTGAGCTGAACCGCATCCCAGCCCAGAGCCTGGCAGATCTGCGCCACCGAAACACGCAGCAGCGAGCGGGCATAGCTCTCGCACATCTCGCTGACTTTGTTACGGTATTAATCCCGGTCAGTTCCTCTTCCAAAACATGTTCCCGGTCTTCATGTTTCACAGAAGCCCTCGGGGGCTTGAGAAAACCCGCTAACGCGGTTAATTTTGGACATCTACTTCAGTAAATATATTGGCGCTTTTGCCAGAGTCGCCATCTTGATTCCATCGATAGACCCATCCCCGAAATCTAGACCGCGCATGCGCAGAAATCAGTGTCTGCCTACACGGCTGTGCAGTGATCGAGCGGTTCATCAACGGCTGAAGATGCGCAGAGTACACACGTTAGTTCATACATGGCGCACAAACTGCCGCAGTTAGGCTGTTAGACTGGTGCTAAATGTCCACTGTAGTCGTGGATAAAAGGGACTGGACTCGGACGGCGGCAGGAATGTGCTCATTAGTAGTTTTTAACGTGTAAAACACACAAACGATCAGTTTCGGTTTCCGCTTCACATCCGCTGTGTCACACTGAAGTTGGAGAAAACACCGACTGCAGTTTCTGGGTCTGAATGCCTCAACAAAACATTTCAATTCAGCTTATAGTCAATAGAGACTAATGTGAAGGGCGTTTTGAGTAATCTTTGTACTCATTTTAATTTTTAAAAAACCGCAAGAAAGTCGGTCCAGTTCCATTTCCTGCTGTATTGATCTCGAATAACAAGCAGGCAGGGACTTGGACACACTCTTGTATTTGGGGTGCTAAAATGTCCATTCATCTTATGCTCTCTCGAAGTGGTAACTAAAATAATCACTTTAAAATACTGAATGAGATTAGCACATGTAATGTAATGACCTCTGACACCCAACGTTTCCGTTAAATTTCAATATTTGTACTTCCTGTAACCCAGACATATTTTCTCCTTTTGTTATTTGACCACGACATTTTGGGACTTTTTTCAATATTGGTTGACGAACAATAAACAAAATATTCTCATTCTAAATTATAGGACAAGAAAGCAGAGTTTGGGATAACAATTTAATTATTTTGGTAAAAAATAAAATTCACAAATGTTTTTCCTGCATTTCTAAATAGATAATTTTACACACAAAAAAATATGTGAAATTCTGTAAAATTGGAAAGGCCCTGTGTCTTTATGAATATCTGTGTACCTTTATTCCTGAATGACCACTTGTACTTTTTGGTTTGTCTGACATACATAATAATTTATTTCTGTCTTGCAGTTTGCTCAGTTATATCAATACTGTAATCTATATTCAAATATCTTTGGGGGAGTTTTTCGCTATCTGCTGTGAGGGCCCAAGGACAGATGGTTCTCGTATGCTGTAACAGCCTCTGAGGCAAACTGTGATTTGTTATATTGAGTTTTAAAAATAAAACAGAATTGAAATGTCATAAAATGTGGCTTTTTTGTCTGTGAATAAAAACACTACTACTACTACTAAAAATAATAATAACAAAAATAATAATAATGGTAATTAAGCTACAGTGGGTGGTCCTGAATTTAAATCTAGCCCATTTTGTCTTAAATTTTAAAAATCCTACTGCCACAAACTTTTAGGGATGAGGTGCACAGAAGTAAGCCTTAAGGTAAAGTATTTCTGGAAGATGTTTCTTCAGTTCATTCACCCAGACTGGCATATTATCAATAAAACATGCCTCTTAAATGTTTGTAAGGGTTGCATCCTGTTCCCTTTTTTCAGGGGTGTCCCAAATTTTATAAATGGGGATCAGATTAGATACTGTGAAAATACCTGAGGGGCAGCTGCTTCCCACATCACATGGGTCATTCAAAACAAACAAACAAATCACATACAAACAAGACAAATGAAACTATTTCATCTCCCTGTGTATTCAACTCTCCACCGCCCCTGAAAGTGACGGCCCTTACTGTCAACTTCGTGCTTCTTTGCTGTGGCCATGTCTCCTACCTAGAAGAAAATGTTTGCCATTAGGCAACTGTTTTTTGTTTGTTTACCATGTTTATGAAGACACACTGGTTCCACCTGTGTTTTTCCTTCTTAATGCATGTCTACAAACTGTATGATAATCCTGCCATTGTGAATCGATAGTGTGGCGGGCCACATGAAGTATATTTTGAAAGACAAGCTGTTGGCTGTTTTAAACTAGTCTGCAGGCTGTGACTGGCTCCCAGGCCTGCCTTATTTCCATTAATTCCAGGCCTTATTTTATTTTAGTTTTTTAAACATGTTCTTTTATTTACAAGACAAAGTCATGTCCCTTTTTTCAAACAAATTCACACATCTGCTCCAATACAACGACATACCATTCACGACCCTAATCTAAAATTAGGGCAAAACTGACCTAGACTCAAGAATAACAAATCAAAAGATCTTTCTAATTGGGTTTAAAATCACACTCCAGATTTTACATATCTTCAGTAAGTTGTGCAGTCAGACTATCCAACGTGTGTTCAGTGTGCTGCTGCTGTTGTCATATCCAGAACACTCCTGTCAGAGTTTTATTCTCAGTGAGGCCCTCTCCTGGTTAAAGTCTTCACTTCTCATTTTCCATTGCATGTCATGTGCGTCACTTTACCTATACACAAATATAGATTTGTTGCCCCACAGCTGAGTAAAGACAGTTAATTGGAGTCTATTTACAGCAAGATGGCAGCAACTACATCCTATTGTCGACATTGCCGTGGGTCTTATTCCTGGAGGTATGATCTTTCAGTGGGAACACATAGTGTAGTGTGAGCAGTCAGGATCAAAGTGTACACTCCTCAGCCTTTATGGATGTTTTCTTTCTTTCTTTTTAAAGCAAAACAATTACAGAAACCGTTTTATTCTCAGTCAAACTGCTCTTGACATAGTCATGAAATATAAACATAAACATAAACAAGTGCTGAGTAATATTGTTACATTGTTGTGCACCAACTATTCAACACTCATGAGTTAAGAATTGCCGTCGACAACCGCGACAGATAACAGTAGTATACTTAAATATATAAAATATACAAACAGGCTAATTTAGCTTTGTCGCAATTTTGTCAATTTTCACCTAAAAACAGACACTAATGATGATTGTGCTGCAAATGTATGACGTCAGGACTGAGAAGAAAAAAAAAAACCAAACAAAATATACACTGTAAAAAAACAATAAAAAATATAATACAAGATGCATACAGTATATACAGTACACCTGCCTGTATACTGGCATTTGTGTCTCGATCCATTAATTGAATGATAACTTAGTTGACAAATGAAACAAACAAAAAACATGTCAAATAATGTCATTATTATTGCTTCATACAAAAAAGCTGAACATATGTACTTAAGAAAAATAATAAAAGAACACTTAACCCACAAAATGACCATTAGTATATCAATCACTCACCGTGTGTTACCTTGTAGTCGTAAAGAAAAAACTGTTTTTCTCAAATGCCTCCATGTTGAACGAATAATCCAATAATAATGAACATTCTTTATGAACTGAAGTAAACAGGGACCACATTTAACAACAGCAAAACTATATCAAAGCATCTGTTAACAAACATTCACACAACTTGTGCAGTTCAGTCCAAGTCTCAGTTATCCAGCTGTATGCTCGGTACATTCCAAACAGATGCATCTTCACTAAAACATGACAACACTTATGCCAAAAAGTAGAGCACCCTGAGCGTGCCTGAGCAACAGACTGTATAACAATGGATGTAGCTACCGTGACGTCATCCATTGGTTTGTGGACTCATGTTTTAAAGCCTTAAGTTTGGCATTTGGGACAATGCCATCTTGGCTTTTTGGCGCCAGAAGTGACCATATTTGGACGAGAGGCTGGAGCTGTGGAGGAGCAAGGGCTGGATCTGACTGAGAGGCCAAAGACCGGATCTGCAGACAGCCTGTTTCTCAAAGCGGCCCACTCTGAATTATGCATAACTTCAAGCCTTAAAATAAATGGAGAACGGGTGACTTATATAAAGATTCACCCCCATACAGTTGTCATGAAGAAGGAAATTAGTCATTAAGACCAAAACCGTGTTTGTAGCAGCCTGTAAACATGTTTATTTCTGCTGTAAAGTTGTGCATTTCAACATATTGGTCCATGGGGATTGAGCCAGCCTCAAGTGGCCGTTTGAGGAACTGCAGTTTTTGGCATGCATGTCTCAGCACTGCAGGTTTTTCTCTTGCCCTGAGCATGCATGTAGATATGAGCTCCTCTTGAGCAGAGTTCAAACACATGAGCGTGTCTAGGCATGCTACCTGGCCGTGAATGAGACTGTACGCAAAAATGCGTGTGTTTGGGGAGTACTGAGTATATGACTATACTACTATATGAATAAGACTTGGATTATAAAGCAGGAGTTGTGCGACACTTTGTAAACAGATGTTTTGATATAGTTTTGCTGTTGTTTAACATGGTACCTGTTTACTTCAATTCACAAAGAATGTCGGCCCTTTTTGGATTCTCCGTTCACCATGGAGGCATGCAAGATAACCAGTTTTCTTCACAAATTAAAGGTAACACAGGGTGAGCCACTGACATACAAATGTTCACTTTGAGAGTGAAGTATTCCTTCAAATGTAGTATCAATGAAATCATGGGTGAATCACTGGTTTCCTCTCACATTCAGTGAGTGTTTCCATTGCCGTGTTCTAGAATTAGCACAACTTAGGTGTGTCCATCAGACCTTTTTCAGTTCAGGCTGTAAATGTTTCGCTTGGAGAACACGTCAGGAAAGAGTTGAAAGTCATTGTTAAAATTCCATTATTTCCGAACGTGCAGTAAGTTGTTGAATCTGTAAGAATAAAAAAAAAAACAAAAAAAAAACAACATGTTATTCCTTTGTCACTGTGACTTTTGGGGATCAAATTCATCTTGCTAGTTTGAAGGCACTGGAGCTTTGAAAGCAATCACTCCTTGTTATATATTAGCAATCTTGATAAAATCTTGCTAACGACATCTTCGAAATTAATCCCCCACATCATGACTCATTGAATGTAAAGGTACAGTTAATGTTTCAGTGCATTAGTGTCTCACCAGTTATAAAAACAGGATAACGGGCTGATATGTTCTGGACCTGCAAACGGACCAAACATGTCAGATAGTCAGGCCGTTCCCTTGACATGAGGTCACATTCATGATAAGGCATGACCTCCAAAATTCCAGCTTCTTGGCACCAGTTTAGGAACTGCTTCTTCTCTTTTGCCTCTGCACTTAACCTGGATATGGGAGGAGACAAAATATTTGAACAGGCAACTTAATGATAAAAAGGCTTTTATAAAATAAAAAAATCAACATAACTATTTTATAAAATGATGATAACCACTGCGTAGGGTGACTGCGAACAGGAAATCACCTGGCAAAAAACTGAATTACCAAAAATAAGATAGACTTTTAAAACACTTGTCACCTGCTATATAGAGAAGTGAGAAACAACAGTTTTTTTGGTAGTTATTTTTCCATTGTTGACCCCTACCTTGCATTTTCTTTCAGTCGACGGCTGTCTCTGTAGTGCAACATCCATTTCCACTTCCCCATTCTGCTTAGCTCTTGCAGGATTTCTGCCATTTTTTGCATGTTGCCTTAAAATCCGTACAAAGATGACATCATGAGTTAAATGGGGATACATTATAAAATGCTTTCATGACAACAAAAAGCTGGTGTTCATTTCAAAGTGCACATACAAAGGCTGAGGGGCTCCAGGGCTGCTCTGTCGAACATTATAAAGCCACCCCTCGTGAACAGCTCCTGATGGGTGAGATTCACGACATCATCTGGTTCGTCAATTCCAGCAAACTGCACACCTGGTGTATTCTTCAGCTCGAGCAAACACGGCACCTGAGATGGTGGTAAGCAGAGTCATTAATTGACAATTAACTGCTGCAAAAGTCCTGCCATGATCTTCTTCACCTGCTGATCAATTACCTCACAAATGTGCTCTGCGATGTCCTCATTCCTGAGGATGATGAGTAGAGACGAAGCACCATCCTCACCAAGGAAGAACTCTGATGGCTGTACAGCTGTGTGGCCCTCTGCTTCTAACTGTGCCTTTTGGAAATCAAGGAGAAGTTACCTGAATGTTAAAAGCCATTTTCCATTAGCAAGTCTTACACTGCTCTGACATTAAAAAATCAGTCCTTTGCCTTGACTTGCTTTGTTATGTCTTGTGACTGCAAATATGTACAAGGCTTGATATCCTTGAATTTGGCATTCCTTAGATATCATCTACATCTACTCAGTGACCTCTTCTCAAAAATCAACCAACACTTCAATAACTGGTACAATACATGTTGTAAGATGTTACATTAAACAAAACATGTAAAGCTGGAAATGTGTCAGGCTTGGCTTATGCACACTGGATGTCTGAATCATAACTCCATTTAAAACCCTCTGTGTTTTTTTAATGATGCTCCAGCCAAGTTGTATGTTTTGGTTATGAAACACTCATAAGAAGATCAGAGGCTGTGATCGGTTTGGGTTCAAACCAGATATGACAGACTGAATTCACAGTTACTCATCCTCTTTTAAATTTCATTATCAGTAGTTCTTTATAATTAAAAAGGAAGAAAAGAGGGTTCGTGGGAAAATATCAGCTAGCTACATCGTGCTGTGTTAGCAGTCGCGAAAGTTCAGGAATCCCCAACTATCTTCCTGCTAGAGGGGAAAAAACTGCTCTGGTTTGTTTTTCTTTCTTTAAAACAATCATAGTTGTGTTGGCAGCACTAAGCCCAGGATGCAGTGATGGTACCCTTACAAAATAGTATTGCGGTTGACTTTGTTTTGGTGAAACATTTGCACGTGGTAAGGCGAGCAATGTTATTAGCATGGGTCCACAAAAGAAAACGCTACAAAAAATATGAATAGTTTGGTTCAACTCTTAGTGGTAAAAAAAGACGAACATAATTTGATAATCGGAACCCTAGAGGTGAAGCGTGACTACACTTTAGCTCTGGAGGAACTCACAGGACCCATTAACACCACAGACAATTTGCTCGCTGTATGTGACTCTAGCAGAGCATAATTATAACGATATATAAACTTGTGTGAAGTGGAACGGATTGGTACATTTGTGAGGTCACTGTCGTTGGCCCACGCCACTGCCAAAGTTAAAAGATATGGTAAATCTATCTCGACTGGTTGTGTCAGAAAACGTACCAATACTGGGCATTAGAGTCCTGCAGGATGGAGTTAAAGCTTTTCTGAGGTGCATCTTATTTATAACTTTCAAATTGGTGTTAGCAGTGCAACACTTTATCTAAACACCTGAAGTGCGATTTGTTAAATATTTTGATCATAATTCCTGACCAAAAATTGCAGAAAAATATCTTAAGTCAATTTTTATGTAATCTTTATTGGGTTAAATCTTAACTTATCTTGACTTAGTTCACATTTAGGTAGCCTCTGAGTAAATGCATAGAACTACTTTCACATTAGGTAAAATTAACAGTAGCTATACAAACGAAGACTAGTTTACTGCAGCAAATGAACAGAAAATAAAGGAAACATTGCGGCACTCACTGCACCATTGCCATTTGAGTGACAGATTCATTGCTAAGAAATAGTCAAAGAGGTATTTTAGTCCTAAAAGTTTAGGCATGGCAGGCCGCCGACAGTCGAACAATGTGGTGGAAACTCTACATTCTGCTGCCTGGCCGGTATGACTAGTCATTCAAGAATAAGTTACCACCCTATTCAATGCTTATTTGTTTGTCTTTTTTTAAGATTACTTTTCTGGCCTTTTGCCTTGATTGGATAGTACAGACAAAGAGTGACAGGGAAGGGGGCAGAGAGGGGGGACGACATGGAACAAAGGGCGCTCAGTTGGGATTTAAGTCAGTGCACTGCAATAAGGACACAGCCTTAGCACATGGCTGTACTAAGGCACTTTAACAGGTGAACTACTGGAGCGCCCCTCATCTATCTTTATCTTCACTATATGTGTGTGACTGTAATTCATTATATAGACTAAATGTATGTAGGCAAATGTAGGCTATAAAAAGTAAATCTTTGGACAATTATAGTGAACATATAGTTAAAGGAAATACTGCATTGGAAGTTTGTTGAATACTTGTCTTACCTTGGTTTCATCAAAGAAGGGATCATCTGATGTCACTAATATGTAGAATCTGTACTTTGTTTTACAGGATTTCTTCACGACTGAATTCAGTTTACTGCGGAAACTCTCATCCATCTCCTTCTTCATTTGATCACAGAAGTAAAAATGATTACTTGGTTCAGTCTTCACGTAACCCAGATCCATCCTGAAGTGCTTAGGTGTAGATGGGACCTTTTTGACCGCACAAACATTATTCATTTTTGCTTCATACTGCCTGGCACACTCTGAGGTCACGCCAGATATCCCAGCATGTTCCATTGGGTTACCCGTTCCTTGGGATGATTTTTGAGAGTGCAAAGTCTTTTCTTCCTTTGTGGTGTCTGCCAGATCTTTCCTGTCTGACATATCTACCTTGATCTTTTGTCCAACAACTGAGAGTGGGTCCAAGTGTGCATTCAAGTGTTCCACTGCATCCTCCTGCTCCTCTAGACTGGAAAACTGCACAGTCACAGGACTGGCACAAGACAAGTGCCATTTGTCATGTGTGTCCATGGTGGGTCCCCTCTTACTTCTTTTCAGAAGCTGTCTCATTTGTTCTGAGAAGATAAGGCACTCCTGCTCCATTGATGCCTCAGTGATGTCATCTTGTAGGCACCTCCGAGAGACTTGCTCAAGAAAAGAATAAGGCCTCTTCCGGCTGTTGTTATAGACTGTACATACGAGTGAGCTTTGAGGGTCGAGGAGGAGACCGTTATCTATCATGCCACCATCTTTGTAATCCGCACGTGAAGTTGATGTGTCTGAGCATTCTGCTTGATCCATCGCAATGCTCTCTTTAGTTGTTTGCCCAAATTTCTCAACTAAAGTGTAAGTCATGAAACCTTGGTCTCCATCGACATGTTTAGAGGAACTTCCTGCAGATTCAAAAGACTCCACCGGAGATGATGAAGGCATTTTGTGGAATTTTGAAATGTCCCTTCCTTGGTGCTGGTATAAAGGATTTAGACATACAGACTGAGCTTTATCTGAGTTAGACTTACTGTCACTGACAGTTGATAACCAGCTGCTCTTTGAAGAACGCTCACTTGTCTCTTGCTTGTCATCATTCAGTCTTTGAGAGTTTCTCTTGTGTTTCTCTGTCATTTTCTCCAAGAGCATTGTAGTGGGTAGGGTGTGTGTGACTGTAGGGACTTTGATCTGTTTATTTTTGGAAAAATGTGACTTTGCAGCGTTTTCAATCAGTTTGTCTATAGTGACGCTATCTGCTTGAATTTCATCACTCTTGGATGGTTTCACTGCCATAACAGGACGCTGGCTGTATGAATGTGGTTCATGACTTATATTGGTCTGTAACATTGTCTTATGCTTTTCTTGGTCAATAATGTTTGGTTTAAAAGCTTGCAAACTCTCAGTAGAAGGAACAGATCTGTAGGGATGACAATAGTCTTGCCCTACTGAGGTTTCCTTTAATTTATCTGCTCTTTCAAAATAGTGTTGAGGAACTGATGGTTCCGTTTTCTTTAGCTGCAACTTAACACCAAGTACTTCCTCTAAGTTTCTTTTGAAAGGTGTTATGAGAAAGTGACCTGTTGATTCTGTCTGCAGTTCTTGTGAGGTAGAGGCGGTCCCCACTGCTGGCATTGTATTGCTTATTTTCTTGTTGTTAATGTCAGCTGAGGTGTGCCTTGGGGCTAAGCAAGTGGGCGTGTACTTGCTGGTGGGGTTTGGGGTTTGATCAAGAGAGTGTTTCATATCAGCTGTTTGAATTTGGCTGAATTTGTCAGTGTGGCTTGATTTGGGGAGGTACTTGTCTATACTTTGTAGAACTCTTAAAGTCCTTAGCTCAAGATCAGGGTGAAGTCCGCGAAGAGGCATGGCATCACTGTTAACTGTAGACTTGTGACAAAGTTTGTTCTCAAGTAACATCTCATCCTTTTGTAATGGAGACCCTCCGTCAAGACATTTCTGAGCCTCGTTTCGAGAGGTTTCACCACCACTAAAAGCAGAAGCACTTGTACTAGGGCCAGAGCAAGGTAAGTACTCATATGGTTTCTCATCCATAGTTGGGGTGGAGCACCGGTCGTCATACTCATTTTCCAAAATCTCTGGCTGGTTGTTTGCACTAACATCAGGAGGTGATTGTGATATTCTCCCAGCAGGCAATTCTGCCTTTTTACTGAAAATTTTAGATGTACTGCATACCCCGGTGGGTGGGACAGTTTCAGGGTAGGCAGGTCCACTGATAAATGGTATTTCTTCCTGGCCCCAAACAACTTCTTCAACCTTGCCTAGTGAGGGTGATTCATGTGGTTGTACTGTACATGTGGTTGTATCGTCTTCAGAGGTGTCTATTCCAATAAATGGAATTACAACCCGACCATAGATCTTTTCCAATCCATCATCTGTTTTGGCAATCTGTTTGAGATCTGTTTCTTGAGACAGTGCCACTTCAGCTTCATTGTGAGGTGAATGAGACTGATGATGAAAAAGCCCTTTCTCAGTTATGTTATCAATCTTATGCTCTTCCTCAACTGACTGGGTAACCCCATCTTCATGATCATCACTACTTAGACTGACGTTTGTCATTGCTTTAATTTGGCTTTCTGTTTCAACACTGTCATTTGTCTGGGGAGTAAGCCCAGCTGAGCAAGAGCCATCTAATAAACTGTTGTTCTCATCAGACATGGCTAATGCTGCCTTTTGAAGTGTCTTATCTGACAAACAAACATCATTTCCTGAATTTTCTTCAACTACAAGTTCATTAGAAATAGGCTCCACTTTTGAGGATTCGTCAGGAGATTTTTCTGAAATGGCTTGTTCGTCTGCCATTGCACTGTCATTTGCACAAAGCTGTCTCGACTGTAAATCATGGCAAGCATCTTTGTTGTTGACTTGAGGTGGTTGCTCCTCCAATGATGGTTTGTGATTACCCTCTATGATGTCATCCTTTACTGAGTCTGGACCATCACACATCATAGGTACTGGTTGATCACTCAGATCACTGTCAGCTTTCACAGGTAAATCACATTCGTCTTTCTCATGAAGTCTGTCTTCTTTCCCAAAGTGATCTGCATCTTCGATCACTTCACTTGTGTTTACTTCAGAACAATCCTCATCTTCATTTACATTTTCAACCTTGCCTGGGGAAACTGCTGTAGGTTTCTCCTGAGATAACTGCTTCTCATTTTCCAAAAGACCATTGCAGACTACACCAGATTCTGTGTTTGTTGAATCATCATCTATATCGACAACTTTTGGAGAAGATTCTACATCGCCTTCTTGCCATGGCTTTTCTTTAACTTCCAAGTTTTTCCCCTCTTTGGAATCAATTTTACCATGCTCAACAGCATGAACCACATCACCTGCTTCTTTTTTGGAGTCTACCTCTTCCTCTGTCACAGATTTGGATGAATTCTCTTCTTGTTTTTGCACTAAGCTTTTGGATGTATGTTCTGAATTTTCGATTCCATCTTTCATAACAGGCTTATCGTTGCATCCATGTGACATGTGGCCACTTCCTGGGCCTGTCTGATTATTTTCTGGCTGACTGGATGCACTTTTCATCTCCTCTTCTTCAAGAATGAATGTTCCTTTACAAGATGGTACATCTGTATTGTCCGGGCTCCCTGCTTTTTGCGAAGGGGTACAAGTCCTCTTATCCTCAAAGGTACTTCTGACATCATTCCCCTCACTGATAATCTCTGTAGAGTGCACCATCTTTTTGGAACACTAGAAAATGAAGAAGAAAACAGAATAAAATTGACATATTATCTATTATAAATGTCTTTCATTTGTTGTTTTAAAAAAAATTGCCACAATCTGTCAAGGTCACTTTTGCTATTGATGCACCAGCAGTTCAACAATGAATACTTTAAATCACAATTACAAATGTAGCTGGATGTGCATCATCTGAAGTTAAATACGGACGAGACGGTTTGTTTCAGCTTTCACAAATAACTACAGGGGCTCTTGCAGAGTGCAGACCTCCGCCAAGGTAAAATGCCTCATTTTACAACGTTAATCAAAGTGTAAAATGTTTGTATCAGCCCTGCGAATCAAAATTTGTCCGTGGCCCATGCTAAGCCCTTGAAACAAGTTTCATGAATATCAGACTAGTATTTTTTTTCTCCCTATTCCTGCTAATAAACAGAGAAACAGAAAAACAAACGGAACTGAAAACATAACATCCTTGATGGACGTAATGAGGCCAGATAATTGCTTGTTTATGACTGATTGCAGGTGCATCAGTCAAAAACAAGAGGCATATACCAGGGCTGAAAAAAGCTAACGCAGAAGTGCTAAAAACTGTAGTTCCTTTCATGGCCACCTGAGGCTGAGTCAAAAGCCAGTGAAGCCCCATAGACACCCAAGATAAAATGCCCAACTTTACAGCAAAAATTTGCATGTTGGGCCTCATACAGAAAAACAGTTTCAATCTCTTTCGCTAATTTCCCCATACATGACAAGTGAACAGGGAGTGAATTTTTTATTTGACTTACCCATTTAACTTTTATCAGTGCTAAGTGATACGCATAATTATGGGCATGGCTGCTTTAAGTGACAGGCGGTCTGCAAGGTGTCACCACAGTCCTTAAGTCAGCTCCAACCTTTCATCCAAATTCAGTCACTTCCTGCTCGGACAAACCAAGTTGGTGACAGCCAAAATGCCAAACTCAAAACCTGAGTCGACACACCAATAGGTAGTGGCTACATGGTTTGTTTTTAGTGGTCTGTGGACCATTTTGGAATTAAATTCGCTTGCTTTTCTTTAAACTCATCCACTGTATGCTTACAAATCCCACAGAGCCCTAATACAACAAATAGGATGTAAAAAGGTATTCCCTTTCAGTTTGCTTAATCCCTGTAGCTATCATCTACTGTATGTTGGCAGCATACTATGTGCAGTCCATTTGGGGAATGCACACATTACCATAAAGCTAAACAAATGTGAACATGACATACAATGCACAAGGCTCTTGGAAAATGTACAACAAACATCAATACTTCTGGTATATGGTTTAATACAGTGCAAACCATTAGGAGCACAGGAGGCATCCTCACCTGCTGGGATGAACTTGCAATAGACTGCCCATTAGGGAAGATTAAAAGGGATAAAGGGAGCTGATGATATTGTTCATCTTTGAAGCTCACACCTCAATCAACTGTAGATCATTTATTTCTGTTGGACCAGAAGAATGTATCAATGTTTGAGGATTTTGCATGGGAATTGTGTTGTCAGGGACACAAGTTCTTGGTAGAGTCTGCCATTGCAAGTTGGTCCATGTCTATGGGCCAGAACAGGAGTTATATGAAATTCCTTATGACAAGGCTAAAACGGGACATAGCCACCTTATCTGGAATATAGAATATTTGCCTCCTCATAAAGCCAAGCCTTGGAGGGAAGTCTACACAGGATTGCCTAGGAGTTCCCACCCAAAGAAAGGAACAAAAGGTTTGTCCAGGATGCAAAATGGCACCGACTAGTTGGGCTCATTTTTGTGCTCATGGATAGAAGCTGGACTGAGGGTATTCAAGTTCTGTTTATATGCTCATGTGTTTGAGTCTTCCCTGGGACTGAAAGGGTAGTCCTTTTGTCTGCACCTATGTGCGTAATAGCAATTCAGAGTCTTTATATCAGATGGTGGTAGAGCCCTGTAGACTGACAGAATAAACCTAAATAGGGTAGTCAATTCAACTGTGGCTGTCCATCACAGCCTCAGATTTTTTAGCATTCCAAAGGAGGCTGGAGACATGAGGTCTGAGAGCCATGTTCAAAGTCTCCATTGCAGAGACAATTGTTTGGAACTGTGGCCAAAAGGTCTGCGTGGATTTGCAGATGAGCTTATGACAACCCAGATGCCATATCACTGTTGGAAAACAGTGGATTTGCCCTACCAACACACCCTATTACCTTCAGTTGTTCTTTATTACTTGTCCACTAGGTATGCCAATGATTTTACGTCTATTACTACATGACAGGTGCACAAACCTGGTCCTCATTAGTTTGTCTTCAAAGTAACAGTAACATTAGAACCAAACCTGTATTGCACTTGCTTCCTGTAGTCCCACAGATGACTTGGGTGTGTTCAACGTTTCACTAGTTTCTTTCCCATCACCGGACACAGAAGTGTCTTTTCTGTTGACTTGTGGATCTGAAGTGACAATCTCTGCCTTGGAGTTTTTCAGTGACAAGTCCAAAACCAGAGGTCCTAGGTCCAGCACAGAGTCATCTTTTTTGCTGAGGTCCAAAGCTGTTGAAAATGATGGGTCTGAAGTGTCTGTTACACTTGGGAAAGGAGCAAATGAACTGGCCTTGACCTCAGACTGAGCCGAGGCTGATACCATTCCACTGGACACTTCCAAAGAATCTTTCTCTTCTGAACATGAGTTTGAGTCAACATGAAAGAACCTGGCTGTTGACCTGCTGTAGAACAGTCCTATCCACATGTGGACGATAAGCCGAACCTCTTCACTGGTGTCTTGCATTGAGAAATCCCATGGGCTATCGAAGATGTGAGATGCACAAACATTAGCTCATTAAGTTGAATAATTGTGAATCAGATGATGGTATCTGAACTAAAAGTCAACTTTTCTGCATATGGCCCACATTTGTCAACTAGATACAAACAAGAATAGTGCTGAAGTTATGTCAATAGATACATCTTTTACTTTTATGTTGCAATTCCTTATTTAAATAGGTAACAAAACATACATACCCATGCAAGGCTCGGACAATGGTTTTATCCTTTGAGTCACTTGTAAACTTGCTGTCTAGATTAAAGTCATAGTTTTCTTTCCACTGCTTTGTGACTTGGATAGATCCATCCTTGCTAACAAAGGTACGGGATTGTCTGAACTTTCTTCTGCGCCCCATGTATCTTTTCAGGTATTCTGGAGTCCTGTGGTTTTGTTCACTTCTATCATCCTGGCTGATAGAGGGGTGTAGTGTTTTAATTCCATCGCCATACATTGTCTGGTGATGGTGCAGCAGTCTCGTAGAACCACTTAAAGGGGATACCTGGAATGGTGTACCTGGCAAACCCAACAGTAGAGAGGAAGATGGGGGCAATGAGTAAGCATGTTCTTTAGATATCAAACCAACCAATTCACTGCCTCCCACAAGATGGCTTGGTGAAGGAGACTCAAGAGGCTGCATGGGTCTAGCAGCAGGCTGTCTAAGCAGAGCATGAAGAACTGACTCTTGTTCAGCACTGGTAACATCGTTTGTAAGGTCACTTTTCTTCAAACTTGTCTCAGGTTTTCTCTCAAGTGCTGGGTCTGGTTGTGGTGGAACCTGGTCATTACTGGCACTGAGTGCCAAGTCAGCAAGTAAGTTCAAAGCATCTGTAGATGAGCAAGAACTGTTCATTTTTTCCTTAACAGTCTTCCTGATAGAATTATCCCTAGTACACTCTTTGTATTTGAGTTTTTCACTGGCAAAACAAGCTGGGGTTTGAAAATGCAACCACCCTGTGAAGACAAAACAGAGGAGAGAAAAAAAGAGAAACTGCATGAAAATAGAAAGTAGCACATTGAAAGCATTTGAAATATACCAATGTATATCTATTAGGAAACTGTCACCAACATGTAATATATTGCATCGTTTCAAACAAAGGGACTGGTTTATTTAACCAATAATGTAAGGTTTGGATGCAGATGCACAGGACAGGCAAAATGCAGCTAAAGCAAAAGAAAAGCAAAAGCAAACTAAGAACTAGCAAAGACTTAGCAAGTGCAAGTACAGCCTGCTGAGGACAGTTGCAAAGGTGACAGATCCAAGAAGGGTCAGTCAGTTTCAATGTCGTGCACAATACTGAAGAGATTTCACACATCATGCACAAAAAAAACCAAGTTTTCCCAAATTTCAGAATTTTGAAATAGAACTTACATTTCTTTCTAACATATTCTGCAGAGATGCCTTGATGCTTTTTTAGCATTTTAATCCTTCCCCTTCTTGGAAAGATTGATGGAGGCCTTTGTATGATTTGAGGTTGTTTGTCTAGAATGGTTTGTTCTTGTGTATCTGATGAGTCTTTCCTTTGTTGAGTATCCTGACCCTCTGTTTTCTTCATTCTATCTGGTGTCTCTTTAGGGGTAAGGCCAAGGGCATATGCAAAAAGAGGGTCTACTGACAGCATCTTTGAAACTTCCTTGACATACGTATTGGTATCCTGGACACTTGTAATTGCATAATTAGTCTTCAGCATCCCAGTATCTGAGTCAACTTTGTCCTTCTTCAGACAAGGTTCAGTGTCTTTGGCAGTATCTGCAGGTCTTTCCTCTGACGCAAGAAGCTCCGTTTTTCTCTTTCCTCTTAGAAGAACTGATTTTAATTTACTTAACAGAAATTCACCTTTTGTAGCACACTTTCCTGGGGAGAGTGTGTCAGTGTGTTTTTCCTGAACTGCTTCTGAGGAAGGAGTTGATGTGCCATCAGTCTTTGAAGAATGCACACTACTCTCTTGATTCAAAGTCAATGAACCATTGCCATCATCTGACGGTCTGCTGTGTTCAGAATTAACATCACTGACGTCTTGAAGACAGTTCCCTCTATCCTTAGATGTTGTGGCCTCTGTTTCGTCCACTGCTGTTTCTGGAGCTGTGCTAGACTTGTGCTCCATTTCGACTGCGCAATGAGCATTCACAGAAGCACTGATCGACATTTCACTATGGCACTCTGTATCTTTTTTAGATTGAAGCTTATCCTTTAAAGACTTTATCTGATCAGCAATATCTGCAGAGCCATGAGGAACCAAGATTCTTCCACATTCGCTGATGACCGGCTTTAAGTCCCAGCGTTCCATTTTCTTTCTCAGAGGACAAGCTTCAAGTTCCAATAAAATGGTGTTTTCCAAAGTCTGCTTTCCCACGTCAGATTTTTTCTCTTCTGTTACAAGTAATCCAACAGTTTTTGATGATGGTTTTCTAAATATGCGCCTTCCCCTTTGTATTTTCCCTTCATCCATATTTGAGGGATTACTCAACTCTTGTTGGCCTGATGATTCCTTGGCCTGGCCTTCCATCTGAGTGTTCAAGTTGTCATACTCCGCTGGTATTGTGATTGCTTCCAAACTTGGAGTCTCAAGGCAAACTTTAGATACTTTTTTCCGACCTCTGTAATATCCCCTGCGTAATTTCCTCCGTTTTGTTTTTGTGAGATTGGTGACGTCCTGGCAGTCCAACACCTTTTTGGTTGTAACAGAGTCATCATTCAGAGAGTTCACTTCCGCCATTTGTAATTTGGCTGCTGGTAAACCAGAAAGCTGAAAGTCATTATGCTTTGTTGCAGACACAGTACTGATCATACTTATACTCTCATCAGTGACAGTTCGTTCTGCCGAAGTGATGCTGACAATCAGCTCTGCAGGAAGGTCATCTGATGTAGGGGGAGTCAGAAGATTTCTTGCCCCCTTATCAGTTGTGATCAGCACAGTCAGATCAGATTTGCCAGTGTCTTTGGTAGCATCTCCAGCTTGCAAATCATCTGGTACAACATTCTGAGGTGCAGGTGCTAAGTCTTTTTGTGCTTCAGCACTTGTTATACCCCTGTCCACAGATGTTGTACCATCTTGCAAATCATCTGGTTTAACATTCTGGAGCACAGGTGTGATGTCTACTTGTGCTTCAGCACTTGTTATACCATTGTCCACGGATGTTGTACCATCTTGCAAATCATCTGGTATAACATTCTCGGGCACAGGTGTAATGTCTTCTTGTGCCTCAGCACTTATTATACCACTGTCCACAGATGTTTCAGTGTTTACCGGAGATCTCTGACCTGTCAACTTGTCTTCTAACTCCATACTAACAATATTGGCTGGTGCCTCTTCAGGAGATGACAGACAAATGTAGACATCATCATCAAGGTCTTCTATTCGTTCCTCTTGTCCAGCCGCCAGGATTTCTGAAGCCTTCGACACTGGCAGTTGAAAAGAGACTGGCTTGCTCAGGTATGACCTGAAAGTCTGCCATGCCCTGTTAGTCCACTCTGGGGAGGAATAGAGGTGCTTGTGAGCATCCGGCACATCATACTGATCTGGAAAGATGCTGATTTCCCTTGATGGACTTGCCAACCCAGGATTTATCATTGCCGCGTAATTCTGCATATACTGCGCCAAGACTTCACACAGTTCTTCATCTGGGTCAATGGGGTTTTTCTCAACTTCACCCTCTGCATAACTTAGTACTGGTAGAACTCGCAGGATTTCAGATGACATGGCAGGCCTTTTCTGTTCAGATTTTGTCTCTGAAAAATCAAGAGAAGGTACTTGTTTTTAATCTCTGCTTATTGTCAACATATCAAATGAAAATATCCACTAATAAAAGCATGCTGTATTCACCTCTTTGTATAACTTGTGAGACTGGGAACACAAACATGCCTTGCAGGACATCAGTTGCACTGGACCCAGTATCTGAAAAAAAAAAACCCCACAAATATATTGCATATTGCTAACATAAAGATGAATTATGGTTGTAAAGAAAGATAGAAGTCACCAAGTTTTGTTGTGAAACGGACGACAAAACACTGTCATTTTCATATCTTACCATCATATGTGAGGAAATGGGATGAGTGCAACAGGACAAGAAAACCGCCATCATTCAGCTGAATGGTGAGAGCCTGTGCATACATGAGAAAGTTTTTAAATGGTTGTTGGATGTTGGACAGCAAGTAAAATTCAACCAAAAAACATTATTATGAAGTGCATACTGATATAAAAAGGAGACCAACTGTTGTAAGGCAAAGGAAATTTCCAGTGTTACAACTACTGACCAGACAATCTACAGAAAATTACCGCCTTTTAACAATCACTTAATTGTTAAAGTCATTCTTAGATAAAAAATACCGATCATTTTCTTGACACATTTGTAAAAATGTAAGGGTTTGCTTAGTTTTCCGCATTTCATATCAGTACAAATCAAGTACTTTAGGTTTTCTGACTCTTAGCCACACTTAAAAAAAATACAGCTTTGGGCTCTGATGAATTGTGATCAGTATTTGTGATTATTTTTTCTTACATTTTATAGCATGACTGACTACGGCCTACAAACTCTGAAAGACTGATAATAAACAGGAACTCACAAGATCTTTCTCCTTGATCTCCCGCAGAAGCAGAGAGAGTGATTTGGTTTCCTCTGCCTCAAAAGAAACCAGCTCACACAGAGTGCAGTACAAGCCGTCCAGAAAGACTGAAAGACAGCAAAAAGTATATCTAACAATTGTGTCCAGACACTCCTTGGAAATGTAAAACCTGTGCAACAAGGCTGTTTTTTCCCCTCCATATTTTCTAACAGCACACCTTCACCAGAGAAGCAGGTTTCAAAGACAGCCCTTGGTAACAGTCTTCTCAGATCTACCATGGAAATGGCTCTGTCAATTTTCACCACTGGTGGCCTTAAATGGAAAAATAAAACAAAGCAAAAAAAATAGGTCACATAATCTAAACTACTGAAGACAGTTAAGAATAAAAAAGCTTCTGTAATGTCTATGTGCACATTGTAACTTACAGTTCTGCAGGGATCAAGGCCCCTGCTGTAGACCTCAGACCAACATCATAGACCTGGGTGCCTATTTGAAGCTGACCCTTCCACGGGAAGTAATGACAAACTATGAGGGGAAAAAATCAAATAAGTACATGGATATACTGTAGGTGTGAGAATATTTTATTTGTATATATAGCTATATATTTGTTACAATGACGTATTCTTTAAACACTGATATATATGAGCTGTTTATTGGTCTGAACTACCTCATGGCATCGCGATACTATTTCTTTTCGAAAGCAATATGCATGGAAAAACACTACTGTTTGCTGTTAATTACATGTTACTTACCTAGTTTTTTCTTCTCACTGGAAAGAGAAATATGAAAACAATAAATCAATATTACTTAACTACTCTCAATATGTATGAAATGCTATTTGGTCATGTAAATGTGGTACTGTAGAGGTACAGTACCTTTTCTCCTGCGGTGCAACAAATGTTGCTTTGGTATCCGTATATGAAAATGATACAATGGCAAAAGGACAGGCAGCGCTGGGAGATTGAGCCGTCGCATTGCTTTCATCATCTAGCCGCTCATACATGTAATACTGCAAGGACAAAACAAGAGGCACTTGAGCTGCCTGGTGTCTCTGCAATTTTTCCTTCTTAACATGCACTCATCCATTAATGTACTCAACAATAAAACACCCACAAGGATGCATCTACACACAGACAGATAAGACAGGCACACAGTTTCATCGCCGGTCACATGTCTCTTCTCACCTGGGTTCTCTCAAAGGCAAGAAAGGAGCTGGTTTTGGCAGATACTGAAGGCAACTGTTCGGAGACGTGACAATCAAACCCCACAGTGGGTGCGGTGAAATTCTGGGTGTAGTTCTCTAAAACCTTTTTGACTCTACCCTGTTGGTAACAAAAAAAGAATAGTGTTGTTTATTAATTATTTTCTTTAAGTGAAAACACTACGCCTCAGACAAATATTTTACAATTCCTCTTCCTCAATACCTTTGTCAGCCTGATGATGGCAATGTATCCAGACTTCCCATGATACCAGCGATTTTGATCCAAACAGTCAGAGTACATTGATATGTAAGCACCTGAGTGAACACAGAAAACTTTCGCTTAGTGTGTGTTTGATTAAAAATAAATACAGGGAGAGCCACTTACCAAGACTTAAGGGTACCATAAAAAAAACTAATTATTAACCCATGACTTCAAAGTGCCTTTACAAACAACTGACACTCCTACAGCAAGGCCACACCTTGCTGTAGCTTCACAGCTGTCAAGGGCGCACTACACTATTAACAACTATCTGAATGACCTCATTCCTGCAGCTGAACATGAACTCCAAACAATGTTACACTATGTTCTCTGTACAGAATGTTTTTAAGTGATAATACATACATTACATAAAGTCTATAAGGGGAGATAACCTTTTAGATACTTTGGGATTTTTTTTTTTTACACAGATTAGAGTTTGCACTCAAAATCAAGCTCTTAATTCTCAGTTCCCACAGGGCAAATCAATAATATGTATTGATTCCATGAGAAGAAAGTGTAGTCTCCCATCAGCAGAAAGTACCTCTAATGGCCACAAGATACTAGGACTTTAATAGTTACTTTCACTTCTTCTACGGTCTCTTGGTTAGAATTAAAATAAAATGACTGACAGGAGTCCAACATTAGCTGGCTGAAGGATAAAGCGTTGGGTGTTGCTGCTTCCTCATTTAAGGCCACATTTACAGGCCTGTTCATGTCTTACAACATAGTGTACTTTCTAAGATGAAGCATGAGCCAGTTTTGGCAAAAAAAGTTATTGTCAATCAGGCTTTAGACCTCATGTTATTAAAAGACACACAGTATAATTAGATAACTACTATGTTATGAAATATAAATGGGGCTAGATAAGACACTTAAAGGGATTCAGATTTTTTTAACCAACTTTGTATCATGACAATGTGGGCAGTATGTGTAAATGAACTGTGGTAAACTTCCCTCCATCTTACCAGCGGCCAGATCTCCTTGCTCATCTATGGGTGACTATATGTCTTGTGTCATCCAGCAGATTTTTGCTGGCTCTTGAGCTGTTACTTAAACTTCGAATTTTTAGTTGTGTCTCAATTCAGGGCTGCAGCCCGGATTTTAAGACCGATTGCATCACATTGGTGCAACCAAGGCTGTACCATTTCGAAGGCTCCTTCAAATGCACCCAAGAAATGCAGCCGTCTTTCAAAGAATTTGGGGGATACAACGGATGAGTCCTTCATGGCCCAGCCTATCCCAAAATGTACTGCGCATTGGTGATGATTATATATTAAGTTAAGTTAACAAGCAGTTGTTAACTAGCTAATGGTTAACTGTTGTTAACATTGCTATTAGCTAACAGCACACAGCTTAAACATCTTAATTAAATAAGTTTACCTGAAAACTGTCCTTTATCAGCCTGAAATATATAAAACGGCGGTGTCTCCAGCAGTGAATCATCTCCTCAAGTAATAAATTAAAAATATCTATACATCTAACAACAATCTCTGGATCCATGATTTCGGCTAACTAACCTACTAGCTTATTTCCTTCTTTGGTCAACAGTAATGCCAATAGGTGTGGCCAAGAACTGGTGATGCAACCGTTTCATTTTGGAGACAGTTCAGTTTGGCTGATGCGGTCTACAAATGACGTGGCCGATGTAGACCGCAAAGGCCACATCCTTCCAAGGCTGCAGCCCCTGTATTGACCCACAGCTTTTGTATGCTCACCACCATGGACACAGAGAGTATAGAGTGGTGCATGAATGAGTCCTAAACCAGGAAATGAGTTAGCATTTTAACACTCCCGGTTCCCTCCTCTCAAAGTCAGTGGGTTTTTGGTTATATACCTGAAATAACATCAGTGTTTAACACAAGCTTAGGAGACTTAATTGTTTTGTTATATGACACAAATTTCATCTGAAAATAACCCCTTTGTAAATTTCAAAGCTTTGCTAACAACTAACTAAATGAGATTACAGAATGTCGTCATGTCAAACACAGCCTCATTGCAGTGGCAACGTTAAGTCATGCAACCGTGACGTAGCTAGGGTGACCAGATCCCAACTCACCAGATGTGGGACAAAGACTATGTTTGTGTGGGACAATGTGGGACAACAACCACATGACATTTTCTTTGCAGTCTCAGAGTCTGGAATCATGACTGATGTTAGCTTATTACCACAGTCTTCTGACCTGTATGATAGGGAGTGTTGCACAGTGTGGTAAATGCTATTTAGTTCAGCTGCTGTTACCTTATCTGCGTTTGAATCTTGTTTGGGTTTTAGCAGGAACGTGTACATAGACTAGGAGGCCTCCTTCTGAGCAACACGTTTTTTGTGAGTCTTGCATTGTCTGTCGTTTCACGTCGAATTTACCTCCGTGTGAAACCGAAAAATGACTCAGGCAAGCTTCGCAAAAAACTTTCTCAGACTCGCCTTGCACTATTTCACCCACAGACAGATCGTTTCCCAGTCTTTGCTGTAGCTGCATTTCCTTTTCTTAGCCTTCATATGGGTCGTTGTTTCCTCCCTTTACTCCGTGTTTCGCTGTTTTGCATTAGTTTGTTGGTGGGCGCGCTCTTAAACTGAGGTATTCCGCGTCCCAGTTTGATTGACATATTCACACAGCCCACCCCGCCCCCTGATGACAGCACTCACTGCTTTTTCCACATAGCCATTTGTCAGATTATAAAACACGAATTTCAAAATTGAAGCCTGACTGTC
>JAPZEB010000023.1:23421618-23438900 GCA_029783705.1 Chaetodon striatus
AATTTTTTTAAAAAAAAAAAAAAAAAAAAAAAAAAAAAAAAGAAAGTTTGCCGATTGATTAAAAGATTAGAAAAAATTAAATGTCAATATTAGTATCAGTCTCAAACATTCACTGTTGGCCAGGCTTTAGTTAAAAACTAATTAAGAACCAATAAATTGCCAAATGTGTAATTTGATATAAAGTGTGTCTCAATGTATGGATATTGACAACAACTGTGATATTGAAAAATTAAATAATGATAACGTGTTAATAATTCACATACAATAATGTCATGTCAATAATTCAGTGTCTCTTGAATCAGTTTTGTTTCTCTCCATTCTTGCTTTGTCTCCCTCTCTACCAGTCTATCTGGTTTCTTTTAACTATTATATGTAATTGCTCTTTTAGTACGATCTTGTACAGTTATGGTTAAAGACGCCCTTTACACCTTCCTACACTTGTATTTACACTGTATTTAAGCTTGTGTCTTTGTATGTGTGATTAGGTTTAATTAATCCTGCATAAGGGAAATTCCCATGCTACAGCTTAAGAGTCAGAAGTGAAAGAAAAAGTAAAAAAGTGGGTGATAAATAAAATGAGACTTGACAAAAATGTCAATAACACAAATAAGAGAATGTAAAAATAAATAAATAAATAACAGACACCTTTCATTTATTTAGATACTATATGTCCAAATGTATTTGTGTAACTTAAATGCAATTGATTGTTTCATGTTGGGAAGTTTTTTTCACACAAGTCTGAGAGAAACCTCCAGGAACTCACCAACAATGGGTCCTGAGTCCACACCATGTTTTGCCAGCTGTTGTTTTAAATCATCATCACTGAGATCTGTCACCTCAACCTCTTCTGTGCGAGGCTTGTCTGTCTTTTTGGTAGCTTTCTGCAGAAAGATGTAAGTTATATATCATACAACAAGTCATAACTCACACTGCTACTATCAGTACATGGAGACAATCACAGCATCACATCACAGTCAAGCCCATGTAAAAAAAAAAAAACAATTAACCAAAACTTACTCTTCCAGATCGACTTTTGTTGGACACCACGGGGGCAGGTAACTCTTCGTCGCTGGAGAAGGTGTCTGCAGGCGGACTCTTCTTGTTGTTCAGCACGGTTAAGTTCTTCAGATACAGCTGCACATACACTTCTTTTTTATGCTCTCCGCTGGGAAGTTGCACATTGTTGGCAGTGAGCTCATTCTTCAGCTTATCTTTCGTGAGCACCGACGGATCTTCGAGGAATTCTGCCATGCTTCACTTTAATTCAGCTACCGATAGCTTTCTTATTTTTGCCGCTTGCGCCTAACGGAAATTAGCTCGTTCACTCGGCAGCCACAAACAACAACACCGGGAACGTGACCGAATAGCGCTGTTGTCAAACACGACTGGCGCCTAACCGCCGCCAACTCAGCTAGCAGCACAGAAGCGGTTTACCAAAATAAATGCACAGTTCCGCTTCTTAGCCCGACGGAGAAAATATCCACACGTACCTCTGATTTTTCGCAAACAGATGCGCGCCTGTGCTGCAGCCGGAACCAATGCAAAAAATCTGAATTAACCTGCTGTAATGTGATTGAATTAGCTTAGCTTCAAACCGGTCCACTTGCCTCTGTCTGTCCGCGGTCGTAACAGGGCCGAAAAAGAACCAGCCACGCTATTGGCTGGAGGAGCCCAGTAAGCTGCGCTCTGATTGGCTAGCTATGAATGGAACGCTCGCAGGCCGCCGCCACAAAGAAACGGCAGGCCGTACGTTTAGATAACGGATTTACATGAATCCTGCCGACGATATTTCCACCATTACATCAATTTATTAGCGCTATTGACCATACTGTCTTTAATACGAAGCAAAATTCGAGTTTAATTTATTAATTACAGTCGTATTGAGCGATAACACAACAACGTTAATGGCGAATTAATAGCTGTGGCCGTTACTCGCATTTACACACCTTCAGTTTCAGTCTGTGTAGCATGTTTTGTACATTTATTGCTATTACAGCTAGCGTTTAGCAGCAATAACCACAATATCACCAGTGGCTTTCATATTACATAACGGAGGAGTGAGTGTATGTTAAACCATCTATCTGAATTCTGCCTATGTAACAGAAGAGGGCAGCATGAGCCACATTATACAAAAGAAACATGGCTTGGGCCTTATTTCAGGAGTCATCTTGTTCAATATTAAGCCAGCAAGTAGGATTTAATGTTATACAGCACAGAAATTAAAGTTTATTACAGGAAGAAGAAAATGGGAGCGAGACAGAGGAGAATAAAGAGTACAAGCTATAAAATAAAATGTATAAAATTAAGTGTAAGTCAAAGAAAACAGATGGGTTTAAATGTTTTTTAGAGACAATTGGCTTTACATGAGGCTGGTCCAGACTTGAGGAGCAACAACAACACCAGCTAAATCACTATTAGTTTTCAACCTTGATGTTAAAACAGCTAAGGTGGTCAGACACACTCTTATATCACAAGAGTAATATTAAAAAGTCAAGGACACAAGAAGGCACAAAAGGTGACAATGATCTCTTTCATCCAGCTACCATGACCACACACAGGCACACACCCAAACTATATGTAGCTTCTCTGTTGTGCAAGGGTGTAGGTTTCATGTCAATGCTAAAGGGGACGCATTTGAAACAGGGAGTTTGGGTCTCTTCCACCAGAATACTCTGAGCATCAAACACTTTGTTTCCTTAATTCTGGTGCTTTTCTGCATCGGTCCATGGTGTAAAAGTCTGTGATTTTTTTCACATTGTCTGGTGCTTTCATGTTTTTATTGGGGGAGACAAATGCACGTTCTAAATGTCGAGTGAGACGTGTCCTGTGCACCCCCCTGAAATATACACATATGCCATTGTGGGGATTTGCTGTTTCTGTCTTTTATATGATTGCAAATTGAATATCTTTGTATTTCAGACCACTTCGATGTCAGCCTGGGCTGTGGGAAACTGTGGTGGACATTTTTCCAGCCTGATATTCAGACTGATTTGCCATTTTGTTTCACTTTATTGAATTGCTAAACAAATGAGATGTGGGCAGCAGCTCAGAGTCCTGGAGTCCGGGCACATTTTTCAATATTGTTTGACATTTTATGGACTACATGATTAACTGAGGCAAATATGTGACAGACGAATCAATAATGAAAATTACTGCAAGTTGCAGCCCTACACACTCGCACACAGACATGGCAGTGTTTGACCACCACCTCCTGCCTGTCTCTGGGCACGCTGGTCTCTAACTCTGTGGTGAGGCCGCCCCCCCCCTCCTGCCGTGGGGACAGTGGTTTGAGGTGGCACTGTGTGGCTCCCCACCTGTCCTTCAGACCTGCCTCTCTGGGGCTTTCTGGGATGCTGCTGCAGAAACCAAGCAATTGATCCCCACCTCAGCTCCAAACCACACTAAAATACAGCACTTCAAGTACAGTTCAGCTTTTCCATAGCGCATTTGCCAATGGAGTGTAAGCATAAAAAATGTTGAGCCCTTGAGAAACACCTCTTAAGCTTTCTTTGTATGTAATTTATACAGAAAATAAGGCATGGGCCAAGAATCATAGAGAGTGCCTCTTTAAGCATAACAGTCATGGCCTCTGAAAAATGATCAAAGCCCGCTCTTTAATCGTCAACATTCACATTTTCAGAAAGAGTTCATTTAAAATGAGTTTGCTCCACCTGATTTTGACCGGTCAGTATAATCGACGACATTTCTTGACAGATGATTATAAAATAAATCTATAGAACAAATGAAACAACTGGCAGAAAAAGAGAAAAAACTATTTATGCGAAAATAAAAAGCCAGTTACTTAAGAAAAGTTGGATTGACGATTGAATTATTAAATGTTATAGACTGCTTGGAAAAGACATCTCAGACTAAAACATGCATGTTCTAAAAGTGGATTTCTGATCACTTAGAAAAATGTTGAACAGACTCCTCGGTCAAGTTTGTCTTGGATTTTAAACATTTCTAAATCCCAATTGAGCCAACCACAGAAGTAGCTTAGGAAAAGTCAACCTTTACCACCCAGAGGATGTCCGATCCAATTCCACTGACACAACAAAACACATGCTTGTAAAATTAATCAAAGTTATGGAATTTCAGCACAATGTATGATCACAGCCCTGTCACCTCATGGACACACATCTGCTGCCTGGTCCAGATTTGCATGTCAACTAAACAGTCTGCCATAAATATATATTATTTCTTTTATGAAAGTTTATTTTGTTTATTAAAGTCACATTTGAGATTTGTACATTACCAGAGCATTTTGTTGGGCCATCCAAAACTAAAAAAAAGTGTGTTTTCCTGCACTAATCTATCACAACAATCTCTAATCCTCAGAGGATGTTGTTACACAGTGCCAAACTAATTAAGATCAAGTCCTGGGCAGTTTCCTGTACAAAGAGGAGGTTAGGATGCAGGCAGTGGGAGCAGTGTGTTTAACAGGAGCTGAAATTTGTGTGTCCTGGCCTCGGAACAGCAATCTAGTAGTGCTCACACAGTATATTTTCATCTGTTGACAATCCAAACTCTACTTTAAGGACACACGCTTAGTTGTAGACATTTCTGTCAGAAGGAAAAATGAGACTGCCTCTCTGGCCCTTGTTGATGTCCATTTGGCCACCTGCCTGTTTGTATCATAAGTACTCCGCCATGTATTTGCATTACTATTATGATTTGGGCTTTTCCCGTTTTATTTGGCCATTGAGCACAGAGACACACTTGCTCATGTCCTCGCTGAACTTAGGGCAAACATTACTGTGTGTGAACTTTCATGTCGTGACTGAAAAATTTCTATTAAGCCTCCACAGTGAGGCACCCACGGGATGCTGTGTTGGATCGTTGGGGGGAAAACTTAATGTAGGCCATCCATCTCCTCAAAATGTAATGCACTGACATAAAAGGATCAACACAAATTTGATCTGTAAGAGCCACTGAAAGTGCCTCTGCTGCAGTAGTTAGCGACCACTGCAAATACACTGCAACGCGACGCAGCTTCACTGATGTACATCTTTTACCCACTTCACACCTCAGGAGATCATGGAGTCTGTGTAGAGTGAGAGCCAGTGTTGGGAAGGTTACTTCTGAAATGTAATAGGTTACAAATTACTAGCTACTCTGTTAAGAATGTAATAGTCCAAGAAATGTAACTATTTTAATTACTTCAAAGTAATGTAACATATTGATTACTTTTCTAACAAATGTTTTAAACTGGACAATAAAGCTAAAAAACACCCAGAAATAGATTATGCCAAAAGTAGGCATTCCTGCATATTCTACATATTATCTTTTTACTGAAAATAAAATATTTGGATGTAACCCCTTTGTAATCATCAACAGTTTGATTAGTAACCAATCTTACAACATATTTTTTCTTAGTAACTGTAACTGCTTAGAAGTACATTTATTTTGTAATTTAATTACATGTAACTAGTTAAACAGTTACTCCCCATCACTGGTTAAAGCTGCTATGATCAGGATATGTGATATTGAAATCGATTATATAATTATGTGTAATGTGAAAGGGTTGCGCGAATTAAAAAATCCACAGAATATTATCATCTGACTTTCCATAGAGCTGTCATTGTTAGCAACAATGCGCAGCAGTTACCAGAAAAACAGCTCTAAAAACCCAGTGTGCACCATCTGATCTCGTGTTAAAATGATACCAAAATTATATCTACAGTACAGTACCTGCCTAAATATCTTGATATTTAAACTTGACTAATACCAGGGCAAAACCCTGAAACAGGAAAAATACTGGAATAATAGATGACAGAACATCAAACTTCAAAGTCCATTTTTTAATGAATTAAAAAAAAAAAAGCCTTGTCTTGTAAAATAACCTGATGAAGGTTTCTGTACTGAAACACTACTCCCAAGAAATTTCTTGTTACTGTAATTAAAAAAAAAAAAACGCAAAATAATTCTTATATAAAAGACAGTGTGCCGGAGGTCTTTGTTGCAGATCAATTAAAAAAAAAAAAAAAGCCATAGAGTGCCCCAGGAGTGAGTCCTCAATCCTGGAAATGAATTTTTGCACTCCTGGTTCCTTCGTCTCAAAGTCAACGAGTTTTTGGTCAGAAGCCTGAAATAAGGTCTGTGGTTAACACAAGCTTAAGAGATTTTGATGTTTTGTTCTATGACATGAAATAAATCTGTAACTACCCCACCCGTGACCTCTGAAACTTCCATGTGTGTTAAAAAGGCAATTGCTAACAAGAGGCTAAATGAGGCTACATAACGTCATCAGGCCGAGCCTCGGCGAAGTGCCTAATAATTCTCTTAAAAGGAGAGTGAATACTGGATTTACATTTATCAGGTGGCCTGAAACATAACTTCAAATTAATGCAAATGTTGCCTCATACCTGCCGGAGGTGTAACTCAGCAACTGTTTGCCAACAAGTTCCTCAAATATTTATAAGGTGATGTTTATGTTGTGTTTCTAAGCTTATTTCTGCTGCACCCAAGTGGCCAAGTAAATCACTTAATGCAGGTTAAAGGAAAGCGTGCTAGTGAGCTACTGTGCGCCAAACACAATCACCAGCCTTGCCCAAAACAGAAATGTATCCACTGTTCCTGAGCGCAGACCTGGCTCCTAAGTGACAGGGCCTTCAGGAACTCATTGCAACTCTACACTTCAACAACTGAGGGACTTTGTGGCAGCCAACACAACCAGCAAGGTGAAAATTTTCTTAGTTAAGAGACAATGACACGCAGTGCAACGTAGTGTCAAAACAATCTGTAAACACACTGTAAAATATCAGATACCACATATTTGACTTAACTCATGGTTCATCACCAGGTTGGCCTTTTTTTTTTTTTTTTTTTTTAACGTGTCTGACACGCTTGAACCGAACGGCCGATGACTTGCGACTAAAAGAGAGGGCAACCTCACACAGGTGACTGCCAGACTCTTGAGTTAACAGGAAAGAAATATTTCCGTGCTTAACTTGGCTGACGCTCTCAACAGACCTGCCTCTGCTTAGTTTTTCTGTCCGCATGGCTGAGCACTGGTGCTGGACCAGTATGAGAAGAACCAAAGACTTCTCAAAAGCCTCCTGTGATGTGTCGGTTGTGACACCGCCATGCCCCTCGACTGTTTCCGCTCTTTGCCGGATACCTGGGCCCTGAGCTCACGGGCCAATCACTCAAGCAAGGAGTCACCGTTCGGGAGCGTCAGCATTAACCGTACTAATGAATGAGAGGTAGACAATCAACAGAGACTCAGCAGCACTCCTGGGTGCAAGAGCCAGATCAGGGAACATGCCAACAGCTCAGTGCATTCAGCATTTTATTGCAATCGTTGGCAGGACTCAAGCTCAATTTTCAATTAAATACCAAAAAAGAAAAGGGAATGGATTTTATAAAAGCTGACAACAAGAGAGCTCTTTGGGGACCTTTGTGTGAGGCGCTTCCATAGACTGACATGACTGTGTTTGTAATTTCCTTACCGGTGGATTTGAGGTCCTTCTGGTGTCGAGTTATTTTAAGTAATAGCTCTCAGCTCTGTCTCTACTGCAGCCAGGACACATTCCCAAAAACCTGGTACTTCAAGCTGATATGATCTTATTTATTCAATCTTGAAAACTGAAACTTTCAGGCCTCAGTGTGCCTCGCCACCTGAATGGGCTGCTCTTTAGTTGGACCTACATCAGAACTATTTGGTCAGTGGACTAGGGGGTGCACTATGTGGAAAAAGCACTTGTCGTCGTGTTTACTGTCCTTCCAGGAGGTAGTCTTGATGGTTCGGCTCTTGTGGCAGCTCATAGTTTTGGGTAGTAAAACGCCGGGGGCCTATCGATGCTCTGAAGCCTCACAGCGTGGCTCATCCGTGCCAGCGGTGAAGGACAAATGTGCCAAAGTCTGCTGGGTTTGGCTCTTGTCTCACCCCCTGGCTTCCAACACCGATGTATCCAGCTGAGGTACAATAATTTGACACCTCTTAAGCAGCTGGACCCTTTAGCGTGACAACCACTGCTTTGTTTTATATTCCTGCGTATTTTGAACGCAATCAAAAATTACAGTCAGCAACATCTAAACTGTGTTTTTATCCACTTTGGACTTTTGCCCCTCCCCACCCCCTTCAATCTCCTTTATCCCTCCCTTTCCTATGTGGGATTTAACGTACACTTTGTGGTAACCTTGCTAAGTTATCAATTTTTTCTACGTTCTCTCACACTGAATAAAGGCTTGTTTCTCTGCGCCTGCTTGTTACGACTTCAAGGACAGCTCCCTCCATCTGGCATTAAGTATTCCTGGTGCCAGTGTCGGGTTAACTGACACTCCTGCACTTAAACTAATGGCAGCGAGCAGTCATCTCCCATGAGGTGCTCACCTTGGAAAAAATCACCCAGCTCCCTCATCCTCAATCATAGTGGTGCTCTCGCCACCCACTGAATGAAACCATGGGCATGAAAAGAGGGATTGTTTCACTATTCAGGCATATATGAGGGCAAATGAAAACATGTAATACGCATGTCCTGTCTTGGATTTGCCCTCCTCCCGAGTTCAATGAGACGTTGAGAAGTGGGAAGAGTAGAGCAGCATGCAAACAGAAAAAAGCAGAGTCAGCAAATCGTCACTTTCATTGGGGAGGAAACATGCAACCCGATTTCTTTAGCAAATGAAGCAAAAATAGTAAAACAGCCAAATATTAAACATTCAGATGCTTAAAATAATACTTTTAAGAAACTCAAATTTAGAGAGTAGACACCTGGATTTAGAGGAGAAATCCTATATTCTGATAATTGCCTGGTACTGTTGACAAAAAAGCCCTTTTGGTAATTAATTGCCAAGTTTTGACTATTAAAGGCAGCTTGTAAATTCAGTCTGTGGACAAATTTTCTTTCCCACACCTGCACCTTCAGGAAAGTGGAATCTTACTTTACTTTTTTTTGTTTTTTTATTAGTTTCTGTGCTGTTGATCTTGACCGAGAGCTGTTTCATACGTACTTATGACCCCTCACAGACTCATTAGTCACTTTTTATGTGAATTAGAGTTAAAAGATCTGAACAAAGTGTCCATTTCATTTTATATCTATACATATCTATACTTGTGAACTATGCACTGGCAGTGTGTTCACACGTTTGTATTTTTCACATACTTCATTTGTATTTTATTCTGTTTCTTATATTGCTGTTATTGTTGAGTTTCTGTTTGTGTGTTAAAAACTCTATTTTTACTTGCTGTTTTATACTTTAGAACACTATTTTGAAAAGTGCTACATAAATTAAGTTTGTTATCATTATTATATTGATCTTATAACCTTCTTTGCACACCGCTGGGTAGCTGTACGGCATAACGATGTCTCTTTTTGGATTTCCCAGGACCCGTTTTCTTATTTTACCACATTTTACTTGGCTGTCCTTCGAAGACAGACTATTTCCATCCCAGGTAAGCTGTTAACATGAATGTCTTGTACAGGTGAGTCCAGGGCAAAGAGAAGCACCTCTCAGACCACAGGAGTGCAGCATCACCACCCGTCCTCCTCTGAACCCCTTTCTCAATGGAAACCTAAACAGCTTTTTAAGAATGAGGAGGTTTTTCAGTTTGTTGCTAAATATAGGTCAGCCCGGTGGGAGGTGGCAGGTTCCAGAGCCATTTTCAACAAAGATGAGCCCCAGGTCCTGCCCAGGGCCCGGCGGGTGGTGACTGCCGGTGGTCCGCCTTTCTCTTATGCACCGGCTCTTAAGTAAACACTGCAATCCTGCGGTCAGCTACAGCATGGCAACGGGCGAAAGGACTCACTGTGCAGTTGCACACAGCTATGGTGTGTTGTCTCCTCCGGCCCACTCAATCTTGGCTCCTCCCCGTCACAGAGGCCTCAGCAGGGGTCGAGGGCCAGCGACAGACCTTGATGTGTGATCCCAGAACCCTGCTGGGAACTCCTGGTGGGGGCAGTGTTGGACTTCACCCTCTGGACCCCTCCGATGGACCATTTTCCATCTGGAAAAAGAAGTCTAAATTAAGAACATTATCATGTTTACTGACATTATGCAAAGTCACCATGATTTGCAAGTGAAAACTATCAGGACGGAGGATCTCAAACATTAATGTACTATGATTCACTAGAGGCTGTGATGGATACGCTTTGACCTTTATCAGTGGATAGGTAAGGATGTGAAAGGTTTTACTATCATTCATCAATGAGAAAACAGAAAATATTCAGCCAAGCAACCAGAAGAAGACACATTACATTTGCATGTTTCATACATGTCATATCAACATTTACAAGGTGATGTAATATATGAGCTGACTTTGTCATCAGGAAGTGAAGGGGATGGTGGATGGCGTGTAACCTATGCAAGACGCCAGCCAAGCTGCAGACCACTGCATGAGACCAATACACAACAAAACCGGTAGTTTTTTAGTGAGCTGTCACCGCGTTTCCAGTGGCTTTTCCGCCTTGGATGTTTTTCCTGTCGCTGTTTTTCCCAGCGGGGATAGTGCCATGAACAGCTGTTGTTTTTCACAGAGACATTGCTGCATTTCCTGACGGGGTAGTGGCACAAATAGTGGGTATCTTTTAATGAGACATTGCTGCGTTTTCTTTGGGGATTATACCCCCAAACCAGGTATTTTAAGTAAAAATATGATCTTTTTACTAACCATAACCAAGTGGTTTTTCTGCCTAAACTAACCACACATTATCCACAGTGTTGTTGAAATGTAAAGTTTCAGTGTATCCGCTACATAATAACGTCCAAATGTGGTCTGCAGAAATGGACAATGCCAACATTTATCCTGGCTATTGGGCTGAAATACAATAACCATTACACTTAAATTACTACGGTTAAATCAGAAGAAAGGCTCCCTTGAGCTTCTTTTAGGTGGAAATAACAGACAAAATGTCCTTAAGTGTTTCATAAGTTTAAAGGGAATTATTATTAAATTAAATTAAGCAACTGGGACATTACAACAGTCATAAATTACTGCAGTTTCTACAGAGAGATACTGTAAATGGTTGGAATTATGTGTATATCACATTCAGTAAGTTTAGCGTGTTAAGTAATAACAGCCACAAATATCAGGTTTGACCAGGAAATATCTGAAATCTCAATGTTTTTATCAGAAGGGCAACCTTTCCAGGATAATATGCCATTAATCATCGGGATCATATCCAATAAAGTGCCAGATTAATCAACACAGAGGAAAACTGACAGCCCCAGTCCTTATCCACTGAGGAAAATAAGGGGCAACAGGTAGCCCTTTATCCATTGAGCTCTGTTCTTGCATTGCTCCCCTATACACGAAGATCATAATTTGGGGAGTCTCAGTGGCTACCTGTAAGGACCACAGGGGTGGCAAATAGCAGGGCTGTGGCTTTCTGAGCTTCTTAGTGGTGCGAGCAGAAGGATTTACGGTAACTCTCAGACAAGCGTTCACAGCTTGGACTCTTGGCATGGATTCGATATTGTCCCTGGCTGAGCATCAAACCCACTGAACCTGAGGTCCAAAAGTACCTACACAAAACCCTGGGATGTTTGAATGATAAATCGCCGACATTTAGTGGCAGAACAAAAAATATTGGCCTTGCTGGGGATATCAATTTTAATTTTAATTCACAGTGAGAGCGCATACTGGGTGGCTTGATTGACCAGAGATCGGCTTTTCGTTTAATTGACAAGCTCTTCTCTTTTGGGTGAGTTTTCCTGCAAATTCAGCACAGGTGCGATAGTATAGAAGGCAACCCTGCAGCGTGAGAGGTGCAACAATTACCGGTGGGGGTGATATAGAATATCAACCATGATCTGAAGTGCATTGACCAAGCTATCTTTAAGTTCATGTCCAGTCCTTTTGGGACACGTAATTTATTTCTCTGTGTAACCGGACTCTTTCTCGGTGCCTGCTTCAGCCCGCCATCGCCAGCACTTCTGGTTTTGATAAAAGAGAAACCAGCTCCATTAGATTTCCTGAGTGCAATGATAAAACCATGTGGCAAAAAATAGCTCCAGAAGTTAATACATCTGACATGCCGAGAAGCATAATGGATCAATTCAGTAATATGTTCTGTTTTTAAGAAGGATTAGTGCTGAAATTGGGGATGTTTTTGAAATCATTGGTATCATTATCTTCAGGTAAAAGCATCTCGTACGAGGTTAATGCTGAATTTTATTAATGTGCTGACTGCTGACTATGCCAAGAGGTGCTTTATAAAGCCACAGGACTGAATTTAAGGTCAAAGAGGATGCACGGAGCCAAACACACCAACCGCCACCCTGGAGAAAAAAGCCATGGTGCTAATATTAGGGGGAAGACTGATTACAGTGCTACTATTAGGTTTTGGCGTCAATTTTGGTCCAAAGTAGGAACGCCCTCGGTACTTTTCTTTGGTGTTCATGCCCTCGGTCGTCAATGGCACACTACATGATATTATGAAGAGCCAGACCAAACATGCCGAAGCAGACCACAGGGTTACTCACAGCCCCTGCACATTCTTTTGAGGCTGAAATGTGACCCGGTCCTATTTTTCAGCAGCTTGTCAGACTCAGTGTGGTGCAGGGAGGTAAGCTAGGAGGGAAAACTGTTGTCACCTTTCTATAGCTCTTACTTTTTCTGACTTACAAGATGGCAACCTCGGGTGTCAAAATGAGTCCAGATGGGTGGGTTGGGCAAGTGCTGGCAGTCGCCACGGATATGGAAAGCAAAGACGCAGTAGACAGTAAATGGAAATTAGTTTATTGGTGAAGCTTTACAAGTTGATGGACACACTATGGTAAAGTAATAAGTGTAGTAACCACATGCATTAAGACATATAATGCCATATGTGAGACTGAAATTGAAGTGACAACATAATGATTTGGGGTGAATTCAGTTAAAATTTTTGTAGCAGCTTGAGGAAGCCGTTCATGTCCAGCTGTGTGTAAGATGTTTAAAACATTGCCGTCCCCGATGATGTCTGCGCCATTTCTAAAAACATTTATTTTTCTGTTTCCTCCCTCTATACAGTTAGAGAGCAAAGTCTTTGTTGGACAGCCTCATCTGAGACTTGGACTGGAATACACTGACAGGCATTCAATATGTCCGAGGTTGTCATCAGATGAAGCTCATTTTGAAAAATGCTTGTTATGACTGCTGCTAACCATATCCACCCACTCTGTGCCCAGTGAGAGGGACAGCGAAGAGGAAGTCTTTCAGTCCGTCAGGTCGTACTTCATCTCAGCAGGCTCTGGAGCTGCTGGACGATGGACAGAGCTTTAAGTGAAACTCTGCACATCTAAAACTTGCTGGTGGCACAATGCATAGGAGAAAAGCAGTAAAACTGTATCTGAAAACATGTCACCACAATTTAACTATGCATTTTCTTTTTGGTGAAATATTATGATGACATAAGTTTTGACCTATTTAAAGTAGCAAAAATTAGCCTGCTACATTTTTTTCAGCAATTCAAAACAACCTGGTTAAGGTCTGGCTCACTGACGGCTTTGAGTGGCATTAAGAATAGTGATGTCACTTCCTTGGCCACAGACAGAAAAAAAGGGACAGAAAAATTTCCCCCGAAAATGGTAACAAGCATGAATGACACTGTCGGTTCTCATTTTTGTACAAATGTTCACAATGCTTGCCTAATGTACTAGGCGTGTGTCTGGAGGATTCCACTAAAGGGTACACCCTGGACAGTCACAAGGGTATCACAGGGCTGAAACATAGAGACAGACAACCATTCACACTCACAGTCACAATTTAGAGTCACCAATTAACCTAACCTGTATGTCTCTGGACTGTGGGAACACTGGAGTTCGAACCAGGAACCCTTTTGCTGTGAGGCAACAATGCTAACCACTGCACCACCGTGCCACCATGATGATGATGATGTCAACCAGTGTTCCTCATATGGTGGTACAGGTACCACGGGGTCTACTTTGGAGTACTGTAGCGGGTACACCCCAACAAATCTAGTTTACATTTGTTCACTGTGTGCCTCTACCAAAAATATTTTGTGCTGGTCAGGAAATACTTGGCTAAGAAATATTCCAAAGGGTGTACATTAAGGAAAAAACATTTGAGAACCACTGATATAAACATAAAACATGCAGACATCTGAGGAAGTTACTATACTGTTAATTTTGACATTGCCGTGGATCAAGCATGTCATGACAATAGTGAGCATGTTTTTCTTGTTCTGCCAACACTGCCCCTACCAGTCATGTCTTTACTACATCTTGTTGACATGTTGCGTTCATTTTTATAACATGCTCAACCAACGCTCTGAAACAGGATGCGCTGCACAACTATCATGAGCATGTGAATGCATCATAAAAGCAAGTATATCTTCGGCCTAAGGAGACAACACTGCAGCACTGGCAGGCTTAGGTGAACAAAACCCAGCAGAATACAGTAAAAGAAAAGGATCATGGTTTGATCTGATTTATTTTAGCCAATACAGATCCATTAAAATATGCACACATCTTTATAGGATGGTAATTATAGTAAATCTGATGAGACATTTACAAATTATCTACAAAAGTTACATAGATTCACTTTAAACTTTTACGTTAAGTATTTTCTTTAGTGATTTCCTACATTTCCCAGAATACCTTACAGTGTTATGTATTCTCCTGTTGGTTTTATTTGGAGAGCCAGGTAGTTTTTCATTACTTGTACTGATGCTTTTGATTGACACGTTCTGTGCTGTCAAGCTCCATTATCCAGTCAAATTGAAAGCCAATATGATGCCCTGCTGGCCACTTGTCCGCAGGAAAAAGAGTCACAGTGTTTTCATTTTAAACATGAAAGACTGCTGATCAGTCTATAACTTCCCATCATGACCAGTTCCTCCAACTGCAGGTTTCCACCGGCCACAAACCTACACATTCCTCTCTCGGAGCTCAGCCACAAAAGCAGTTCACCTCCTCACTGACCAAAACTCACTGTGCGAGTTTAAAAAAGAGCTTGGCTCTCTGAGAAACACGGCCAACTTTACCACTGAAATAGATTTCAATAAATTTTAATTTCCGCAGCCACTTTCCCCGGTCCTGAGAACGTAATGAATTAGCAAACAAAAGCCTCCCATTTCTCTTTACCCTATGAATTACCTTTGACCACACAAGGAAAACAAAAGACGGCAAGTTTATTTTTCTGTGGTGGGGCCGTTTCAACGGAGCGATTATTCACTGACACCACCTTCAAAGGTTCCTCAATCAAAATTTTTTAACACCACTGATAGTACCGAGCTGCAGTGGGAACATTCCAGTACTCTGTGTTACATTGTCACACAATAATCAGTTAAGAACTGGATGGGTATGTTCGGTATATTTTTTCACAGACAAAGTAACATCTGTAAAGTGTTTGTCCAAGAAGGGTCTGAGTGCTGTAAAGCTGATTGGTATACTATTTAAATTTATGATTTCAAGCTGCTTAACTGTTTATTTTAGCACTTTTTTAGACAGTTGTACATAAAGTAACATGTTGTCCATGATGTGATCATAGATAAATTTGGATTACTAGAGCACAGCACCTGGTTACACACCTTTGAATCAAGAGGCCAAATCTAGATTATTTTAAGGGCCCTTTCACATCTGCCTTGTTTGTTTTGAACTTCTGGGCTTTTCAGTTTGATCCAAACTAAAATTTCAGGTGTAAAACATTCCCTGGACCACAGTTCGGACCAAACAGCTGTACCTTGGTCCAGTGAAAAGAGGTGGTCTTAGTCTGGATCAAACTGAACCACACTGTTTCTGGTGTGAAAGCATTTTTCGGATAGTTTGGGCTTTAGGACAAATAACAGTAAGTTCTGGCAGGCCACTGTCAAGTGATAAGAGTAGGGTAATGCCTCTGTGTATTGTATGTGTGTGGATGAGCAACAGAAAGAGTGCGATAGCTGTGCTCCGAGCAGTAAAATCTGCCAGGTGGTAGTAGATGTACAGAGTAAGTTTCAGTTTGTCCATGAACAACGCAACAAAACAAAATAAGAAAAAAAAGTAAAAAATAAAGAGAGGAAGAGAGGACTTTATAAAGAATCATTTGGAAAAACTCATGAAAACACAGATACTTTCCAGTGATTATCTGAGAGGATGAGAGACAGTATAAGGGAGGATGGGCGAGCCCACCTACAAAGCAGCTAACATAGATGATGATGATGAAAGGACAAAGGTATGTTATGCATACTTCTATAGTGATTGCATATTTCTAATGTGAAACCAACACTAACCAAATCAAATGTGTACAATGTAACAGTAACAAGAACTTTGGTTTGGACCAAGCAGCAACCTCTGGGGCTCAAAACTGTAACAGATGCGTAAGTGGCAAAAACTGTAGTTCCTTGAATGGCCACTTGAGGCTGGCTCCAAAAGCCAGCCAATCTCCACTGACCTCCATGTTCAAATGTCCAACTTTACAGCAGGTTTACAGCCTGGCACAAAAAACAGATTTGCCTCCTTCATGACAACTGTACAGAGGGTGAATTTTTATATAACTAACCCGTTAATATTTTATTACCGCTTTAAGTTACGCATGTTTAAAGGACGGGGCTGCTTGAGTGACAGGCTGCCTGTCAAGCGTTGCTACAGTCTATGAGTCACATCCACCCCTCACTAATCTCCAGCACCATATTCTTGTCCAAGTATAGTCACATTTGCTCCAAAAATCCAAGATGGTGACGCCCAAAATGTCGAATCCAAGACTTCAAAACAGGAGTCAACAAACCAATGCATGATGTCATGGTAGCTATGTCCATCATTTTATACAGTCTATGGCTTGGACCTTGGTTTGGACTTTCATGTGTGGAAAGGCCCTTAGTTTTGTTCAGTCTGATTACTTGAAAACACCATACAGCAAGAAAATAATAAACAGGGAAAAGTAAGTTCAATTCTATTTATATACCACTTTAAACCAGGGTTACAAAGTGCTTTAAATTACCAAGAAAAGGCAACAAAATGCATTTAAACAAACATTTAAATTATAAACAAGCACAAATTATTCAAGAATAACCAAGGCAAAGACGCATCAACAAAATGTATCTGAGAATAAGATGGTATTGAGGTGAGATTTATGAGACTCCCTCAGAAGAACAGCATTATATAACCTGGGAGCTAGCACTGCAAAAAGTAGAATTAATAAAACAAATGGGGATTTCAGAAGTATAAACACAAACTGACATGAAAACTAATCCAAAAATGGATGAAAAGGTACCAGAGAAAACATAAATAAAATGTAAATAAAATTTACATGTAGACATTTAATAATAATGTTATGGGAATATGTCAAAAACAGACGTGAGAAAATATGTTTGCTGCATTTTGTTGCTCTGGCAGAGAGACAGGCTCCTTGCAGAAAATGCTTG
>JAPZEB010000023.1:23456003-23469427 GCA_029783705.1 Chaetodon striatus
TCCATTTTTCCTTAAATCCTGAGGTCAGAGCTGATCTTCTTCCAGGCGCTGTTCATAAGTGTGTAGGCCTGTCGTCCATGGGACAGATGTAAAGCTCTGAGTCGCCCTGCAATAAAATGTACCCCATCCCTCGCCCAATGGCAGCTGGGATAGGCTCCTGCATGGGATGGGAAAGATTTCTGTCGTCTGTGACTGGTTTGTAACGTGACTCCTGTCTGACTGCTGAGCGTGGCCTCTTCCTGTGTCTGTCCGTTCAAATTAAATTCTTACATGGTCCAGTCATAGGTCCTGATTTATTTTGACAAGGCGCAATGAGTTTCACATTAAGCGACCAATGAAATCTTACCGACTAATGACCTTATTGGTCGACTAACGTTTGGTCGACTATTAGGGGGCATCCATGCTAACATGTTAATGTTAACCATGTTTACCATCTTTTTTTATCTTGATAGCAAGCTAAAATTTTAGCAGTAGGGCTCCAACTAACAATTATTTTCATTATTGATTATTTTGTCAATCTAATGGATAAGTTCTTTGGTCTACAAAATGTCTGAAAATGGTTAAAAATTGCCCATTAGTGTTTCCCAAAACTATAGATGATGTTCTTAAGTGTCTTTTTTAATCTTCAACCCAAAGATATTCAATTTATTGTCACAGAGTGAAGAAACCACAAAATATTCCCATTTAAGGAGCTGGAATTGGAGAATTTTTACTTATTTTCTTAAAAAATATCTTTGATTTTATTCAATTAATCAAATTAGTTAGTGATTCATGGCATAGTTGACAACTAATTGATAAATGCATTCATTGTTGCAGCTCTAGGAGGCACTTAACACAATTTACAGTTGATTATGATATAAATGCCATTAGTTTTGAACACTGATCATAAAACAAAGTATTGGAAATGTTGACCTGATGATTGTGGGAGTGCGTAGGAATCACCAAATTATTACAAATCCTCCCGAGGGGGGTCATCAGAATCAGAAATACTTGGATGAAAATTGGATGAAAAAAACAAGCAGGTTCAACTGCAACAAGTAGCACGCACAGCCGACACATGCGCACTCACGCATGATGAATGTGTAACAATACTTAATGGTAATTCATGCAGTAGTTGTTGAGACATTTCACCCAAAACCACAAACATCAACGTCATGGTGGCTCCAGAGGAAAAGTCATGGGATCACCTGACTTTTTCTTTGATGAATTAACATACCAAGTATTTATGCAAAATACCAAAGTGTTTGAAACATCATCTTGAAACCAGGGATATCTGTACCAAATTTTCCACTGATTAGTGAAAGCAGTGACCAATGGGTGGCACTCAAAGAAAAGTCGGGGGATCATAAAAGTCATGATGATTCATCCTCTGGGGACCACAAACATGGATCCCAAATTTCATGGCAATCCATCAAATATTTGTCAATACATTTTACTACAAGTCAAATATGTCCACCTGCTGGTGGCACTATGAAAAGCCAATAGATCAAAGTCAGCAGGGTTCATCCTCTGGGGACCATAAATGTCTGTATTCAGTTTAATAGCAACCCATCAAATGGTTCTCTAGATATTTCAGTCTGGACCAGAGTACTGAATACTGTTATCTCTAGTGTCACGCTGCAAGCATGGCTGATAAAAAAGGTGCTGAGTACAATAAAGAGGACATGCGTAGTTTGTACAGTCACAATTTCTATACTAATGTACTGACTGTGTCAGCACAAGCTGCGCTATTGTTCTTCAACTGACGGGTCATGACCCAGAAATGAATCACAGGAACATTCAACTGGGTTGAGAACACTATGCTCTCTGTCCTAAACTAACTTTAAATACAACTGAGGGACTCTCATGAACCCTGAGTACACATGCAGCCATGTTCGTGTTCTTCTCGTTATCTTTCATTTGAGTCCAATTAAATTTTAAGCAGAGATCAGTTTGAACAAACTCAAGAACAGCATGTTCGTTTTGTACCAAACATGAATGTTGTGCCCAGAAAGTGCCAACTGTGTGAGTCACAATCACAATGTTTTACAGGTGGAGCAACATGCAGAGTTTATGGGCCTTGTGTTTCAAGGTACGACCTTCCCACAATCAAAAACATATATTTTTCCTCTTACCTGTAGTGCTACTGAAAAAAATATATATATTTGAAAAGCTCAACAGAAATGTTTCTTTCCAGAAATCATGACCCAGTTATTTAATATAATCCACAGACCTTCTTGTAAGCTGTTTTATGTAGGAACTATTTTCCTTATACCGTACTACACCAGCCAACCGTACTACCGCGCAGAGGGAAGCATGCAAAAAATGTCTCTGTCCTTGCTGCATATACTGTACTCGGGCATGTAGTGCTGTCAATCAATGTGATACTAAAAATACACACACTTTTAGCCACAGAGCTACCTCTTACATCAGACTACTGACCTTTAATGTGGGAATTTATTACATTTATAGTAAAATTGTAAATGTGGCTTGATACATCAGACCAGTTTCATCGGCCAAACGTACACAGTGAAGCTGGGATTGTATATGGCTGCCTCAATGCAAAGCTCTCCACTTTCCTTATTAGCTGGATATGAGAGATACCTCAGAGCCCACTGTAACCATTCGGTGGTGAGCTGGTTTGCTGAGGCAGAGTGGAGGTGAATTGAATGGTCTGCAGTGAGAGGCTGTGGGTTGGGTTTCTCTGAGGTTATGGTCATTCTCCCTTGGGAAAGTGGTTAGGCCTGGCTGTTTACTTTGGAGTAACCCTGCCCCTCCCCTTATACACTCTGCTCGGTAACCCATGATTACCTCCATTGGTGCACACCTGTCATTTCTGACCTCTTTATGATTGAATAATTAGTAGACTTTATGTAGAAAGAACAGCTCAAATAACTCTAAATTAATTAGAAATTAAGTTTTTTTTCCAGGCTTATGTTTCTCTTTGTTGTGTGGTGGTTTGGATGTTGTGTGGGCGCCACCTTCTTGTCACAGCAGGTGTGTGTGAAGGGTTGGGGGGAAGAGGGAGAGAGGGGAGGGTGGGGAGGTTAGGGAGGGTGTTAGGACTGGACTTAATGGGTAGGGGCTAAGGTAGTGCCTGCATCTTCACCCAAAGAGGAGTTTGACTTTCTCACTGTGCCTCTCTCACACAGACTCACACAGTGCTGGACTGTAAAAACCCTCTCAGCTCTGCTCTCCGGCTGCGGCCACCAGAGAAGATGCTTCATCGTTACTCTTCATGAGATTACTGCAACACTGGGTGGAGTGGCAGCTCTGCAGCTGATGGGCTGCTGCTGCTGCTCTTTCCATCTTTATCTCTCTTTCAATTGGGACGCTGGGGAGAAATAAATAGCTCAACACACACTGTTGGGAGGCAAATGAATGGAGCAGAGTGACGGGGGGATTTCCCCAGGCTGCCTTCACACCAATGGATCTGGACACACGTTTTGAACTGGCCAATTTGTATTTGGCAGAATAATTTTTATTACTTTGTAAATTAATTTTTGAAACAAGATCATCTCTTGAGAGCTTGCAGACTGACCTTTTTGTGGATTTTCACTGTAGAGATTCACACCATGTAAGTCTAAGTTTCTTTACTTTAATAAACTGTTTGTTGGCACAAGCAATGCTGCCTGGGAGATCTCACGTACTCAGGAACGGTGTCATTTTTCAGCTTCCTACAGTGCTACTGACAAGCTATTGAATAGCAGACATACAGTTTAGTATAAATTCATTAAAACAAAGCTTTGCTGGATTGATTAAAGTGACTGATATATTAATTCTTGTGTTCTTCAGATCTTAGTCGAGGATGTGCTCTATAGTCATGCTTCATCAGTGGAGTCTGGCTGTGTTCTTGCTGTGCTCCCCAGTGACCCTTGATGGGAGACCAGTCGATGCACTTATTAGCAGAACGTGAGTTATTTCTTATATTAACTTTGATGACCATAGAAAAGTAATTAAATGTTATGCAATATGTAACTTTAAAAAATATAGGACTAGTTCATAATTAAAAGAAGTAAAGAAACACATTGTTGATATTCTCGTTTGGATTCATAAAACACACAACTACAGTTAATGTGTAAATCAATGTACAGGAGACATTCTCTGATTCAGCTCTGGCTTTTGGGGGTCTGGAGCTCGGATTAGTGATGGCTCACACAAACTTGTTTATGCTGCCACCTACTGTACTGAGGTTTCCTGGTGCCTGACCTTACGTTTCAGCTGCCACCACTTCTAAAACTGCTCCACACAGAAACTCACCACTGTGGTGTACCACGAAATTACATAAACTGTTAAACAAAACAGAAAAATTAAGATTTTGTTGGTGCTAACTCAGACATGTGTAATACTGGTTTTATTGTCTGACTGGTAATTTAAGAGAGATCAGATAAATGGGGAAAAAAAACAGACTTCTGACAGACTTAGAGAAAGGGAACTTGGTGCTGCTCTGCTCTGATGTAGTTTTAGGATTTATTATTAGCTTTTATGCAACATTCCTTGCTGACCTAACTATGTCTCATCACTTTCATGCTTTAAGGAGGAGGTCAGTGAGCCACGCCCAGCTGATGCATGACAAGGGCCGCTCCCTGCAGGAGTACAAGCGCCGCATGTGGCTGCAGGAGCTGCTGGAAGAGGTGCACACCGCTGACGAGCGAGCTCCACCTGTGCAGAGCAGAACCCAGAGCCAAACCTTCAGTGGGAATGCCCTGCACGAGAAGCCCCCAGGGGCCACCAAGAACCTCCCTGACAGGTTCAGGCCGGACAGAGAGGGTGCTAACCTGCCCCAGGAGACCAACAAGGCTCTGGCTTATAAGGACCAGCCACTAAAAGTGGCCACCAAGAGGAAAAAAAAGGTGAGGTTAGGCCGACGCAGAGAGAGCGACAAGAAGCGGAGGCGGGCACGGTCTGTCACTACAAAGGAGCCATGAAGGACGCAGTGCCTCGGCTAAGAGACTCCCAACAGCCTTTATATGGTACTGCACTAAGACACTGACGTGACTGGGATCTGAGAGACTCATGGCTGACTCAGTCATTTCATATCACGGCCCCAGGGTTGTGCTTGTATGATAATATTTTGCTGTGTTTGTATTTTTGGTCTCATACTTCCTGAGGTTTCGTGAACTATCATCATATCACCTTTTTAGATCCATATTTATTTGGAACATCTGTAGTGCTCTGTAACTTTGACTTCAAAACAAAGCAATACGTTGTCATCTCTAATCAGCTGCGTGCGGAGTAAATCATAGGAGGAACTATTTATTGCCTGACTGTAATATAACTTCACAAAATTGGGATGCTGAGTGGTCTACTTTTGTTCAGCTCTATATGTGTTGTAGCGTGAACTTACAGTTACATACGAGCTGTTCATTGCATACATCTGTTCAAACTGTTCTGCCATAATTTATTTCACTTTGAAAGTGTGTATTTATTTTGTGAATGTATCACAGTGCTGCTGACTAAATTCCATAATGCACTTTAGTTATATCCTGTACATGTTCTTTTGTGGTTGAGTTTTATTTTGATGTTTCTTTCTGATGGTCCTGCTTTCCTTTCCTACCTTAGATCCCTCGTGGACTTGTAACTTATTGGATGCTTAATAAAACCCACTCTAACCATTTCACATTATAGTTTATTTTTATAGAACAAGCCCGAGTCAGGGGCTGTCAGAGTCATTTAATGTTCTTCACTTGCACTGAGGGCATACTGTACATGTTTCCAGTTAATCAAACATTAAAAGTGTAGCCATTAGAAATACTTTTGAATCATGGTGTCTTTGTTCACCAGCCATCTGTGGCTCAAATATGAAACTTATCATTTATGACAGGTAAAGCTATCGTGATTTGCTGATTGACAGAAAATCCATAAGCAACTATTTTGACTCTCGGTTGATACTATGTGATTTCCAAAGTTGAGCACAAATGTTACACATTATCTCGATTTACTGATAATTGTCTTCTGTGATTTAAATTTGAATATATTTGGACACATTTGAAGTTGTCACTGTGGGCTTTGGAAAATTATGATGGACATTTTCACTATTGTCTGGCATTTATATACCAAACAAGTAAATGAGAAAAATAATCTGTAATGATTTGATAATTACAATAATTAGTTGGAAACCTAACGATAAGTCAGAAACTCTACCCTTTCACATGATTGCACATGTGTGTACCTTAAGTGTTGGTTGCATCAGGTGGAACTTAACACCTCTGGCCTTCTTGAGCCAAAAAAACAGTTTCTGGTGATACACTGAACGTTAGTTTTGTTATTCAGAGTATGATACAACAAATAGATCGACTGCAAATCCAATTAATCTGCCATATAGTCGGCTTCCTATTTTAGTACTAACAGTTGAGATGGACATAACATTATAATCGTTTTGTCTATGCAATACCAAAAAATTAAAACCATCTATTACAATTTGACAGAGCCCAAGGTTACCTCTTCAAATAGCTTGTTTTGTCCAGTCCACAACCAAATATATTCAGTGTTCAATCACATAAGACAAAGACGGAGATACAAATTAAACAAGTGAAACACTAAATTAAATTACATTAAATTAATTAGAAAAGCGGCTTAACATTTGAGAATCTGGAACCAGGTTTATCATTTTAACTTAAAAAGTTAAAAAAAAACAAAAAAAAACTGAAAATAGATTATCAAAGTAGCTCACAGTTAATTTCCTGCCAAATGGTAAATGGTGAATGGACCTGCATTTGTATAGGGCCTTTCTAAACTTCTTCCAACCACTCAAAGTGTTTCACACTACATGCCACATTCACCCATATACACACACATTCATACACTGGTGGCCGAGGCTACCAAACAAAGTGCCAGCTGCTCATCAGTTAAACATTTGCACGCATTCACACACTGATGGCACAGCCATCGGGAGCAATTTGGCATTCAGTATCTTGCCTAAGGATACTTCAACATGTGGACTGGAGGAGCCGTTAATCAAACCAACAATCTTATGCCCTATGAACCTAAGTAATGAGTCGACTAATTATTTCAACTTTATTGTACGTAAAATGATATCAAGACTATGGCCATGCTGCAGATTAGTCTGCTTTGCAGTCAGTTACCCATTTTTTCCCTAAAATCTTTAGTTGACAGGGAGTAGACCTGTATGCCCACTTCCTGCCTCTTCATGATGAATCAGCCGCTAAACATAGAAAAAGGTAGAAAAAGGGCAACAGAGTGATGTAATGACCGTGGGCATGAGCTCAAACAGCTGTAAGTGTCTGTCTCTGAGCAAATTATTGAATCCCTTTTAGTTGTTGAGGTACTGGTTCAAAGGTTTCATCATGACCTTTAACCTCGCCAGAAAAGGAACAAGTAGTGCAAGATCTGTGTCGAAACAGATCTGAAAAATTTACTAGGCTATAAAAGGTGTCAAACACAAATGTTTTTGTTGACTTTTGGGCACGGACAGAACACAGTGAAGCTGTTAATGTCCCACTTGAGAACATGTGGCATTTTTAACAGCCACTGACTGAACGGCACGGACACTGGTAATGGAGGGGTTTGCAAATGCATCAGCATCAGCTATATCCTGTGCTAAGAGCAGCAGTGTACACCGAAGGCCATTAGCTGACACAGAGTCATAAACGCTGTGGAAAGCCTGATAAAGCCGCCGTCAGGAGCCTGCAGCTCACACCGAAGAAATCAATCAAACAATGGAGAGAGACATTAATATCTCCAGAGAAGGGGAGGAACAGAGAGCGTAATCAATGGACTGGTCTCCTGTTCTTTGGAGGGAGCAGATTTTAAATATAATTTACACTGTATGAATGAAATCCCCAAAACAGAGAGGTTTTAACAGGTCAGGAAAGGTCAATAAAAGTTTTTACAAACGGCAACATAGTCTCAGACAATGCAGTGTTTTTATACTCCCAAAAAGACCAAGAAGTTCAATTAAGCTTCACAATATCAAGCACAGCTGATACTAAAATTAACAGCAACTAAAAAGACTAAGGATACACAGACATGATCTAATAACAATAACAAACAGGCAGGTATCAAACATTACTATTCCCTGAGCAGCTGGTCTGAGGCTGTTTCTCTTTAAACCAAATCAACCAGAATCAATTTGACCCAAGTGATGTTTGCCTTCCTTCCCTCCACATTCAGCTATCACACTTTGTAATGAGTGCTGACAGGCTGCCACCTCTCCCTCCATCAGTCCAGTTTTACAGGATGGACACCGGTGAAATACAAGTTTACATTATGAGGATCACTCACTCACAAACATGAGCCTGCTTTGTCCCTGCTTTGAGGAACGACGATGGTGAGTGCATCTAAATGATGGATATTAGTTACATCTGACACCATTTTAAAATGTAATGACCTCTGATCCAGTTAATTACACTATCAGTTAAATATACAGCAGTTAAAAGTCTAAATGTTACTTAAAAGACATTTTGTATCTTAGCAGATGACCACGTTGCTGTTGCTGTGTAAAAACCTTGTACCTTTTATTTTGGTGGTATTACATCATCTGTAAGTTTTGGTGATGTTATCATACATACAATATATTCGCTGTCACTATATGTCTACAACAGTTGTGAAAAAGTCCTCAGATCTTTTACTGTAATAAAAGTAGCAATAACACAGTGTAAAATACTCCACTATACACTACTATACTCTAAAAATTTATTAAAAGTAAAAGTACAACAGTATTACAACTAAAATACAGTATACTTGAAGAAACAACGGTAAAAGTAGTCATTATGCTTAACAAATGAATATTGTGTAACTGAATTTGGATCCATTAATGCCTTCATCACTTTAATGTTGCAGCTGGTAAAGGAGGGGCTAATTTTAATTACCTTATATACTGTTGGGTAACTTTTGAATTTTCCCCTGAGGATCAACAAAGTCTCATCTTAACCGATAGAAGAGTACCATAATCTGTTTTTTAAATATATTTTGTATTATTAATCTGAATATATAAATAAAAGCAGTGTAGTAAAAAGTACAATATTTCCTGTTGAGATATAGCTAAGTAAGTAAGTTAAGCTGCATAAAATGAAAATACTCAAGTAAGGTACTAATACCTCAAAACTGTACTAAAGTACAGTACTTGAGTAAATGTACTTAGTTACTTTATGATTACTTACCACACTGGTCTACAAAAACCTTTCAGATTCCAAGCAATTAACTGCACATTTTCTCTTTCACTAGGAATAACATAAATAGGGCTGCAACTAACTTTCACTATCTTTTTCTCATTTCTCAATTTACAGTTGTTTTGTCAACAAAATATCAGAAAGTAGTAAATAAAACCCTGCACATTGTTTTTTTTTTTCAAAGCCCAGTAAGACACATTTAAATGTCTTGTTTTGAGTAAATATTGAGTGTACAGTCATATGTGACAAACAAACAAACAAAAAAACATTAAATCCTGAAAAGCTGAGACCAGCAAAAATGTTGATTTTTTTTTTCAGGAGAAGTGACTGAAAAAAAGGTCCAGTGTGTAAAATTTAGGGGGATTTAGTGGCATCTAGGAATAAGTATTGCACATTGCAACCAGCTGAAACTTCTCCCAGTTAGAATTCCTTCAGTATTCATTACTCAGGAGGTTTTTACCAGGAGCCAAATTATCCACAGAGCTCTCTTCCTCTCCAAAACAAACGGATCAGGTTATTAAAACCAGTAAAAACGCTGAATAAAGCAATTTTACACAACATATCAGTGTTTCTCCTACCCTGTTCAGCATGTCGCAAGAGGCCTGCTTGCCAAGCATCTGCAAATGTGTGATCACCTTATTTCTGATCAAGTTGTTTTTACTGTTAGCTGAATTATCTGTAGAGGCCACCTCTAAAAAACAAACAGATCCAGTAATTTAAACTGGTTTAAGCAACAAATAAAGCAGGTTCATATTACAAATCAGTGTTTCTCCAATGCTGTTTGGCATGTCAGACACGGGCCTCTAACCTTGTGCCAGCTAATCTTTGCTCATCTTGTTTCATTGATTCAAGATCCAGACATTCAGGAGGTTTTTACCAGCAGCTGAATAATATGCAGAGATGTGTCTCTCCAGAATAAACAGACCCGGTGATTTAAACTGTAAGAAAAACACTGAATGAGGCAGTTTCATGTGTGTTTTTCTGACGGTGCAGAGGGAATTCTAATTACACTGGCATATGCAAAATCGCAAATGGCCCCTACCACAAGCCAGTGTTTGGTTTTTGTCCAATCTGGGCTACTGTAGAAACATGGCAGTGCAACATGAAGATCTACGAAGACAAGGACCCACTCCCTATGTAGATATAAGCGGCTCATTTTAAGGTAACAAAGACACAATTATTATATTCAGGTGATTATACACTAAAGAAAACATACTTATTATATTATATTTCTGACAATATATATCCCTAAATCCTACACACTGGACCTTTGGGATATTATTAAAAAAATTGCTGATAATTTTGTCAATTCACTATTTTAACATTGCAAAGACCAAAGCAGGATCAAAACATCTAAACTTTTGTAGTATGGAGTAAGTGTGCAGGCATTTCTTTTTTTCCTTCATCAATTATTCCTAAACATAAAATGATTTTTTTTTAAGGTGATAATATGGCTGTTCCCAATACCTATGTGCTGATCTTTGCCTGTACCTGTGGAGTTATCCTGGGCATCGGGCTCTGTGCCAACCTGCTGGTCTTCTCTCTGTTTGCAAAGTACAACACGCTGCGTAAGAACCGCCTCGACATCCTCCTACTCAGCATGACTCTGGCCGACTTCCTCACCCTCCTGCTTATCCCCTTCACCTTGCACTCCTCCGTCAGCCACTCCTGGCCTCTGGGTAACACTTCCTGCAAGGTCTACCAGTTCCTGCTGGCCTTCAGCCTGGCCGCCAGTACCTACTCACTGTGTGCCGTGTCTGTAACACGCGCCATGATCATCACCAACCCCTACCAGCCACCCACTATGGACCTGGTCATCTTCATGTTTGTTCTGGTCTGGGCCCTCAGCTTCTTCATCAGCCTGCCGCTGCGTATGTTTGCCACCAAAGAGAGCCTGGGTCCAAGCCTGGCTAACTTCACCTTCTGCCTTCCAACCATTCATGAGCACCACTACCAAGTGGTCCTGAGCCAGTTTGTACTTTACTACTTTGTTCCAATGCTAGTCATCGCCTTCAACTATGTCCGGCTGGCTCTTTTTCTCCACAAGAGTCCTGTAATGTCGGTGTCCAGTGCCAGGAACACCCGCCGTGCCTCTGTCATGGTGTTCTTGGCTGCTGCTACCTTCTCCGTGTGCTGGCTGCCTGGTTATGTGCTGGAGCTGTGTGTGTACCTGGGGCTCTATCGCCAAGGACAGGCTTGGGAGATGTTTTACTTCACCTGTACTGTGCTGCAGTACCTGCACCCCTGTATCAACCCTGTGCTGTATGTGCTGCTGTCAAAGCGCTACCGCCACAGGAGGGCAGCCTGGCTCTTCAGCTGTAACAGGAACAGGGTGCAGCCACAGGTCATCAGCGTCACCACAGACAGCTTTTAATACAGCTGACTTAGCAATGAGTTGGTGGCTTTCAGGGACACTTTTGATATCAACGGTTTATACAAATCAACTGCTTATGTGAACAATAAGATGGATGTTGTTGGTGATTACCTCCAGATTTCCCTTCCATATTTGATATATAAATGTAAAAATAAGAAAACAAGAAAAATGTAGTTTAGGATTTTTTTTTTAGGTTTGACTACAATCACATTTTCACAGAAAGCAGCAGTGAATTTTAATATCTGAAACTAATAACTTTTGAAGGAAACTGTAATCATCACACTACTACTACTACTAAGACTTATTGCTTTAATTCTCTTCATTGTTCCAGATGTTTTTGTCAGTTACATTTTTTTATCTTTTGTTTTATAAGCTAGCAAAAACCTTTATGAAGCAGTATGTAGTATTTTTGGTCTCTTGAGCCTCAGCTTTGTGACAGGATCATTTCCTCTATTTCTACATGTATTTCCGCAGAAATGTTTTTAGTCTTCTGAGACGACTGTAGCTTAATAACTTGTTTAATGAGAAATAATATTAGTGATATGAAATGAATTATGATGTAAAGAACAGTGTCTTTAATGGCAGTGGCTCTTGTTATCGCAAGAAATAGACATCTTCTTTTTGTTTTTTGTCCAACAATGGCAGGAATACAGTGAACTTTCCACATGTTTGCATCTCAGAAGATAGCAATGCTGAAATAGTTTTGTCTTTTCCCTTTGTGCTGTGTTTATATTAACAAAGTATGTGAGGTTCAAGTGTCTATGTCTCTCACATGTTTGAGTACATTTGTCACTACATGAGTTCCACCAAGACGAAATCCTGGACAGTTACTCTACCCAACAGGATAGCAGGTCTATCTGACGCTGTGCTAATTAAGTGTAATAAAGACATGGGTCTACTGACATATTCCTACTCCAGAGAAAAGCTGGTCTCTGTTTTCACTTCTATTTCACGCCAATGGTACATTTAAAAACATAACTGTACCCCTCCGTGTTGCAGTGTTCAATCATATTCGAAAATCTGAGAGAAAACAAGCTCTGAAAAACACGCAAATACACACATAACAAACTTTTACAGGGTGGTTATTCTTCCAAGCAATGACAAATCAGTCAAGAGGTTTTGTTACCTTGGCAGAGAACAGTCATTAAATATGAGCTGTATGATCCCCTAGTGTTACACTACCTAACTAGTAATGATAAACCGCAGGGTATGCTGCAGCCTCTCAGACTACATACAATTTAATAGAGCTGTCAAAAGTGACATTTCAACAGCTGAGAGGCCAAAATCTGATGCTGGACAGAATGTCAAGATTCTGCTCGCTTGTATTGTGATTACAATTGTTGTATTATCCCAAGTTTTATTTATTATTCACATTACTAAATATCTACTACAAATGTGTATACTGAAATGATCTGTTATATTTTCATTGTAAATCTGCCTGGACTGGATGTCATCAAAGAGCAAGATGCATACATGCATTATAAAATATTTCTTCTTAACACAGTTATACTGTCTCTGGGCTGTGCTATTATAAATACACGTGTTATTGCTTTATTTTACTTGTATTTATTTCTTACTGCAGCTTTAGTTCTTTAGTTCAGTACTTTATCTGCTATCACACGTCATTGTGGCTGCACTGAACGTGACCTAACACCATCCAGTCAGATATTGACAGGGTTAATCGCACGCTACACCATTAAACATTACAAAGAAAAACACAAATGGAGGACACATTACTAACACTAAGTGTTTTAGGGATGACTGCTTCTTTAGAAATTAGCTTAATCCCCCAGGAGCTGTTTGATTCCCCCTGGGTGGATCAACAGTAACACCACCAGCTTCAGCGTGCCATTCTTTGCTCACCAACAGCACACACACACACACACACACACGTCAGATCAAAGCACACACCTGACTTCCCACTTTTCTGTCAGGCAGTG
>JAPZEB010000023.1:23516056-23540712 GCA_029783705.1 Chaetodon striatus
GGGCGTCCAGGAGGCCGCTGTGGAGGGGCTGGGGGGGAGTGGGCACTGCTGAGCTGGCCGGGCCGTCCATCTCTGTGAGCGCCTGCAGGGACTTGAGCCAGTGTGGTGGGTTGTCGTCCTGGAGACAGTCTAAACTGTTGCCTGCTGAGGCCGGGATGCCTGGGGGGGGGGGGCAGAGAGGGGTTAGAGAACACATGAGTGATAACAAACACAGGGGGGAGACAAATAAACACAACAACCCTGAGGTAAATACAAACACTGAAAAAAAGATGAAAAAAAAATGAGGCTGGGGGACTGTCACAATCTTCATGGACAAATAACATTGTGTGTAGCTGTGTTTTTGGGGGTTCCTGCAGGTCCATGAACGCAGCGCAGGCATAAGGGGCTGTACACATGACGCGCTTTTTGCGCCCTCAAATTCACTGTTTTCTATGTAGACATGCAGCAGGCGTGCTCAAAACGTCAGAGCGATGCTGTCCCGGCGTGCACGCATTCCCGAGTGCCCGTTTTTCAGTGCGTGACGGCTGCGCTCTGAGATAAGCTTCTAAAGTTCAACTTTTGGAACGCAGCAGCGAGCACCGCATGTCATGTGATGAGGAACAACCAATCACAGGCGACAGATATCTTTCCCTTTTTCCGTACATATTTGTCTGTGATAAATATGGAGAAGTTGGTCATTTTGGTGCAGAGCTGCCAGAGGTATTCATCTGTCCCACAGATGATATGTCCACACACTTACAAACAGCACCTGGAGGAAGATCAGCCCTGCACTCAGGATTTCAGATAAATAGGCTATGATACAGTGCTTGTTAAGGTTGCTTAGCAACATCAGACGCAACCTGCTGTCACGCTCAAAAAGGCACAAAAGTAGCTCGCGTTTTCCAGGTGGTTAAAGACACAACATGTGTACGGGCCGGGTTCGGATAACAAATCAGAAATTTTGCTCGGGTTCTGCCCACTTGACATGCTGCTGTGTTGTCCTATGGCATATTCAAGTGCTGGAATTTGTTATATACCTGACAACGCCTGAACGCAACACAGGCTCAGCTCCAACTGTGTGCTGTGCTGCACTGCTGTGATTGTGGTGTGTCTGACTGTGCGTAACAGCAGCCTTTTGATGGTCACTTACACACTGTTCATGTGTGATAACAGTAAACAGCCAAGCTGTAACCATGGTAACTATAACTATGTCAGGTAACAAACTGCTTTGGGCTCAAGTGGAGTTCAGCCCTTAAATCTTCATGAGTTTTTTGAATTCCTCAGCTGATCAGATCAGATCCATGTATACGAGGACCAGCTGCTGCAGAGGTGCGTGCAAGCAAACTTTTAGAACCAGCCCTGGACCACGGTGTCTGTGGTTTCCATGGAAACACAGCTGGTTTAATCTAAAGTAGGTTGGAAAAATGATTATCACTAAAATGAGAGCGCTGTTGTTTTTAAGAGACATCCACTGTTCTATTTCTATATCAATTAATGAACCGTTAAGCTTCACTTTCACTACGCCTGATATCTTCATGAATAAACAACTCATTCGTGTCATGTAAATGAGGCTGCAGCTAATTAATATTTTTACCACTGAATCCACTGCTGTTCATTTCTGATTTATTGTTCTACAAGGGTCAATAAGAAAGGGTTGGAAAAAAAGAAATATATCCATCACAACTACACCGAGGCCAACGTGACATTTTTTAAAACCATTTGTTTGTCAGATCAAATCCGAGACACAAATTATATTTACAGCTGAAATGATAAGTTAATTAATTAACAACTATTTTAAATAATTGACATTTGTTTCAGTCATTCTTCACAGATGTCAAACATCTGATGCTTCTCAAGTGTGGGAATTAGCTTTGTTTTTTTAAAAACCCAAGGTAATTAATAGAGAAAACAAGCACGGATTAAGGGAAATAAATAAATTAAAAAAATAGTTAAAGCTCTAATTCTTTTAACAATGTCATAAAACAGCAGCTGGAGTAAATGTTGACGACATAAACAATTAGTAAGGTGATAGAGAAACTACTACTGAACTGACAGTGTCTACCTGTGATGATAGCAGGGTCCATCCAACTGGCTGTGCCGTCCCAGCTCAGGCTGTGTGAGATGCCTGCAGGCCCCGCCGGCCCACCGATGTGGTTAACACTGTTGGAGGATGAGGAGGATGAAGAGGAAGAGGAGTTTGGGAGGCCCCCGAAGTTGATATTGATGTTAGGCAGGAGAGCTCTCAGGCCGTCCTGCCACTCTTTCACATTTAAGCCGTCTATAGAGCCACTGTTTTCTGCAGGAGAGGAGAGGAGGAGAGGAGAGGAGGTGTGTCAGCTCATCAGGTGTTTTGATCACAGACTAGTGGTCAGCTGCAGAACTGCATCTGCCTGCGTTCCCTCTGTAGGGTCAATAAAAGCTAATCAAAACAAGTATCACTATGCTGCATGACTGTGTACATATGGTGTGATATTAAATAGCTTCATTATGCAACACATCTGCTCTCTGTGTTAACATGTGCTGCTTCTATAGGACACAGGAAGGTGCCACAGTGACCCAGGTGTCTGGTACCTGAGATGGGGATCCCTCCCAGCCCTGTGTTGTGCTGAGGGGGCAGATTCAGGTCCAGGAAATTACTGTGTGAGGCAGCACTGGCTGAGTGGTTCAAGTGTGTGAGGTTATTTCGTGTCGGGACGCCCATCCAGGGGTGTCTGGCTGCGGCTGGCTGCTGCTGCTGACTGGCCTGGCTGTTCTGACTGCCGGGGAAACTGAAGGAGCTGTAGACGGCTCTGTGGTGGAGCTGGGGGAGGCGTGGCAGGCCGCTAGGGAAGTGGTGAGAGGCGCCGGGGTTGGGGTTGAGAGGAGGCAGGCTGGGACCGTGATTGCTCCCACCGTGGGGGAAGAGCCCCGGGGACAAGGGGCTCTGATCCTGCACCGACAGCTCCTTCTCTATCAGGTCGGCCAAGGCCTTGCGAGTGACGTCGAAAGGATCGAAGCCGAGGTCGTCGTCCTGCTGTTTGCTGGACGAGCCGAAGCCAAAGGCCGCCTGCCAATCTGTGGAGGAAGACACTGGTATTGTGTCTGTGAGGGAAGAAGAGAGACAAGTTAATGCAGCTGTCCTCCATGTGAGCAACTCTTCGGCCTTGTCCTCATGTTCATGTCTATATTTAAAAACGTAGCTTTTTCTTTGCGTTTTGGCCTTTCACACCCACGCCAAGTTGATGTGCAGACAGATAAAACTGAGTTTTTGCCTCCTAATATCAGTGTGTATGTCCTTATCTGCTTTTGTGAGGCGTCGCAAATGAGGCGACATTTTGTGCAATGGCGGACATGGCCAAAATAGTGCAGGTCCTAACATATCCAAGAGGACTTTTTACATGTTTACACATAACTGTACAGTAAATCTTCCACTGCATTGAGGGACATCAGGCATCAGCATGCGCTACAGACATCACTGCTCCAGGTAGCCTTCCAGTATTGGCTTTTTTCAGGCTTCTGATTGGCCAACATCAGTTTCTTCTTAGCGTAGCTTTAGGGTTACAGTCAGACATTGTTGTCTGACAGTGTTTTAAACTAACATCATCCAGTGGCGTTATTTACTCTAAAGGAGGCCTGTTTCTCGTCGGTGTCTGACACCGAAATCAATAGCAAAGCCGCAGTATTTGATGACTTCGGAATGAGAACGAGTTGCTTCCATAGCTCGGTCAGGCCGGGATCTGATAACAAATCGGAAACTTTGCTGTAGTTTGGTTCGAGTTTGGCCCACTTGACATGCTGCTGTGTTGTGCTATGGCCTATTCAAGCGCTGGAATTTGTCATGTACATGTCAACACCTGAACGCAACACAGGCTCCTCTCCTACTTAGTGCGTGTGCTGCGCTGCACTGCTCTGCGTACTGCGTGTTTGACTGTGCGTAACGGCAGCCTTCTAACGATCATTTATACACTGACAAAACAATAACTGTGTCGGCTCGGGTTGGGTTCGGACTTAAAAATCAGAAAGGCTGTCAGGCTCGGGCCAGGCTTGGTTATAACTGTCTTGGACTCGGGTCAGGTTCTGTCAGAGAAAATGCAGCCCGAGCCGCGCTCTAGTTACAGTTATATTGCTGTCTGTTGGCTTGGCCTGCTGTTGACAGTTCTTGTGTAAACTGTATTTTTCGTGAGAATGAAGGAGGGGAAAACCCCGCATTTAAAAATACCCGTGTCCTATGGGCGAGGCCTTAGTCGGCAAGCCACAGGATTATTTTGGCACCCGCTAATCACCTGATCAATTAGTCAAAGGGCCTTTGAAACACTTCACCTACTGAGATCAGACAGGCTAAATCTGTGACCTCCTTTCTATCATTATTCAATATGAAACCATTTATAAAAACTTTGTTTCTCGTGGTTTTACTTTTCTTCCGTTTGATTTTAAATTGCTTGTTTTCTCTTCTGTCAAGCACTTTGTAGCTCTGCCAAGACAAGTGCTATGCAATAAAAGTTTATCATATTATTGATTTAAATGAACACTCAAAGCGTCTCTCCGATAACACTGTGCTTACTAAGATGAAAGCTGTGATGCAAAAGGATCTTTTGAAATCTAAAGCCCATGAAGACATACTTGTCAGTGCTACATAGATGCCAGAGATGCACCACTTAGTAAAAACTGATGACTTGCAACAGCAGAAAATATCCAAATTAACTAAACACCACTGTAACAGTCAATATTTCTGATAGCCGTGATATCATGAAAACACTGTGGGTCAAAAGCAAACCAATCAAGCACTACATGTCACAAACTGATTAAATCTCCACTGTACCTGATGTGAAGAGGCTCTGTGGTTCAGGGGTCATGGGCCAGTCCGAGTTGCCGCGGGGGGAGCTGGGGAAGGGGGGCAGGCCAGCGGGGAGGGGGTTAGGATGTCTGAAGTTACTGTTGTCTGAAAAGAGCGACTGGGACTCAGCTGCCGCTCCCTCAAAGGGTGAACGGGCTGTGAGGTCTGACACGCTGATGGGCACCACCAGGCTGGGCTTGGTTAAACCAGGGGGAGGAGAGGGGGAGTCACTGGTGGGTATCTGGGGAAACAGAGAGAGGCAAACGCTCATGAGACCGTCCTCGTCAGACCTGATTCACCTTCATTTACATGTAACGGAAATGAAAAAGAAGAGGTGAGGTCTTTTTACCTGTTGTAAAGTCTCTCCATTCACCATACCGATTGACTCTGGAGGTTTGTCGCTGGGACTGCAGATAGACATGTGACTGATTTAGATACGTATGAACAAAATGTGTTTTTAACCGTTCCAATCAGCAGTAAACAACATGAAAAAAGTACACAAAACCAGGGTAGTGACATACAATACTAATATGGGAGTAGAAGAAAAGGGAACAGAACAAAACTCAAACAAATTAAATAAATAAATTATATATAACAAAAATAATTGTTATAATTATGAAAACATATGGACAAGTAAATGCATACCAACAATAATAATAATAATAAATTTTAAAAATACTGTATAATAATACAATATCAACAAAATAATAATAAAAAGACAAAAAAATGTGCTTATTAAAAAATAAATAAAATCATCTTCTTAAAGGATACATCAGTCATAGTGTCGAGGAGCAGTCTATATTACCTGTTACTGTCACAGTTAGAGGAGAAGGGGGACAGAGCTGTACGCTGACCAGGACCCAGGTCTGTTTCTAGCCCATCTGAAGTAATAACTTCTTGGTCTAGATAGTCTAGCAGCGGAGGGGACTTGCGGTCCTCTGAAAGCCCGTTGGCCAGTTTGTTGTGTCCCGACAGCGTCGGCCACCCATCTTTACCATTGCTACTGTTGGTTCTGTTGCAAAGCAGCAGAAAAAAAAGCAATCAAGCTTGTGGAAGAAATAAAAAGAAAACAGAAAAAAATATATTTAAAAACCAACCTCTGTGTGGAGTTGGATTTACTCTTTGACTTCTCTGTTCCACATGCTGGAGGTTGTAGAAAGCTAGGGTTAATTTTATAGAGGTCTTGGAGGAGTTTCTGCTCATACTCTTGATGTTTTCCCGCCTAAAAACAAATGACATTAATTTACATTAATTATTTCATAGAAGGATAAACCACAATCAACACACAAAGCAAAGAGTGAGCATTTGATTTACATTTCAGAAAGAGAACCAACTATTTTACCTGCATCTCCTCTTTAGTAAAGCTAGCTGCTTCATCCCCCAGCTCATGTAGATACATACAATCAGGTTTGGGACACTGCATACTTTTTAGGAAGTAACTGCAGTACTTTGTTGTGCCTAAAGAAGCCTGTAGAAAGAGGAGAAAATGAGACAAGAACATTTGTAAATAGAAGTAAATCAAAGTTTAGGACTTTTCTTTCAAGCACTCTTAGTTTAGTTGCAGTGGCTGTCACTGCAGGTTGTTTAATAAAAGGATACTTGTGTCTAACAGACTGGCAGAAAATATACAATAATGCTATCATGTGGCTTTTATGCAAATAAACGTATTAGCACGGCCACGTACGAGATCAGCAGTTGCTCACTTCTCACCTTGAGTGTTCTGCCATCAACAACCACATTGTTCACACACTGTATTGCTCTTAGAGCGTCTTCAGAGCGGATGTAAGTGACATAAGCGCTGGCACTGGGCCCCTGAAAAACCAGAACATTAGAGTAAACACACAAGTTAAACACATCTACTGTGGCTGTTTAATTCTGTTTACAGTGTTGTTCCAGGGCAGCAATGAAAATTAATTTACATTAGTGACTGCTTACACTGCAATAGTGACGACTGAGAGAATAATATATGTAGCAGAGGGAAAACAACTCAGTAACATGTAACTGAAATAACTGAAAAGACAAACAAATCTTTGTAAAACACAAGGTTTCACATGTTTGCTTGACAAATAACTCCTCTATTTAAAAATAACAACCTATCAATTAAGTTCTGATCATGTTTATTAACGTATTAATTGCAAGTACATCCTGTCTATTTAATCCAACCTCTCACCTGTGAACCTGCGTAGGATGTGCTATTGTTGATGACCACTTTATGGATTTTCCCAAACCTCCCAAAATACTCTGGTCGTTTTAGGACCTGTGGGCACAAAGCAAATAACAAATATGACTTATCACAAAGTTTTAAGTACACTGTGAACTCATATACACAATACTCAACACAAACATTACACTTGAGGCTTCAGAGGGAGGTTTTACTGACAGTACTTTATAATTATAATTATTCTCTATCAAAAGTATTTACGTTTTTCATCTGACACAAACCCTTTAAATAAATTTATCAGGTATCAGTTTGTCACAGCATCATTCACAACAAGCTAAAACAGTTCCTACACTTCAAAGTCACAAGATGCAAGAGTCACTGAGATTTCTTGTGGTGAAACTGTACTCACCTCCGGGTCGGCGAGTCGCTGTGAGAGCCCCACCACAAACACCAGGTTTCTCTGGACCACTCTGACGCTGGCCAGATGCTTTCGGTTTTCTGTCACCTTCTGCTTTTTCTCGTTCTGTTTCTGCTTCTTTTCGTTCTTTATCCTTTGGATCTCCTCCTGTGACAGAGGCTTGTACACGGCGGGGTCCTCTGGGTACGGCTACACAAAAGCAAACAAGAATAAGATCCAACATTTGCAAAAAATACTCTTTTAGTTTAAATGAAGTGGCTTTGTAAAGGATAGTGAGTGACTGAGGCCTTTTGCTGTCGACATGGTAGTTCAACAGGCATCACTAGCCAAACTGCTGAGGATGTAAACTGTAAACCATTTTAGAGAGAGGATCAAAAGTTTATCTCCCTCCTATATTAATACTGGACATTCAACATCATCATCCCACTGTCTGTCACAGCAGACAAGGCCCCCCTCAGTTTTGATGAGAGTCTCTGCTACTGTGTCCATCTCGTCATCCCCTCACCTTTCTGCAGGCGGGGCAGAGGCCGTTCTCGTCTGTGCGGATGCGATGCCAACAGAAGCGGCAGATCTGATAGCCGCAGGTGCAAGGGAAGAAGTTGACGTCGTCAATCTCCAGCGGCTCCATGCACAGAGGGCACTCCATGGGGTCGTCCTTCATTTCAGGGCTGTGGGACATCCTATGGCGCGGCGAGGGTGAGTGTTGAAGTTAGTCACAGAGCACAGGGCTGAGAAAACATAGAAAGGCTTAGTTTAAAAGCTCCGCCATGACATGATAAAAATGTTATCAACTGAACTTGTCCCTACACTTACAGCTTCTGAAATTGACCTTATGACCAACAAGGTCACAATATCAGACCGAACACACCAGAATGTATTCACACATTTCTTTTCAACAGCAAAAAACAAACAAACACTGCACTCAGATGCAGGGCAATAAAGTCCACGAAGCTGAACAACAGCAGTCTGATGTTATACATCTCACTTTAACAATGGATTTAATGTTTAGTTTTTGATAAAACATTTTAGGGAGGTGTTGATTCAAATGTATGGTCCTCCTGGAAGCTGTAGTTTGTGGTGCTGGTGAACTGCATTGTGCTTTAAGTAGGGCTGGGTATTGTTTAAAAAAGACTTGGACCCTTATAATGATACTGATAGCAATAGACTTTTTTGATTACTTTTTTTATCGGCTGCATTCAGTACCCGTCATTAGATTGGAAGCATTCAGTTTGCCTTCAGACAACAGGGGCGTGAAGTAGAGCCACGCTTTTTAACGTTTTAGTGGCATCTCAACACACTGAACTGCCAACTCTATCAAATCACTGCGCTTAACTTCACCACACCACAGAAAGATTGGGTCATAGCTGCTGCAGCAGAGGGCCAATTACACGTCCCATTAAAACGCTTGCGGTGATTAACTGCAGGCAAACCATATTGTGCAAATAGTCATTATTTTCTAGATCTGCATACAGGAAAGATGGAGTGCGGGTACTGTCTGACTGGGTACATTTGTGAAACTCCTTGGCACTGGGTTATTTTGGTTAATAGATAAAAGGTATCAATAACCAGCTCTAGCTGTAGGCTGAGATGTTTGTAATGTTTTGGGTATTGCTTTTAGACCACTGAGGGTAGATTAAATATATTGTAAATTGCTCTCAGTACATTTCACAGCCGAAAGAATTACAAGATCTACAGAAAGTATTTTGGAAATCAATTTACAAGACATTTTAAAATCAAAAAATGTCAAACATTCACTTATTCTGACATGCTTAAACGTGAATATTTGGTCCTCTTTGATATTACACTGAATATCTTTTGAATTCTTGAGCTCAGTCGAACAAAACATGAAATTTTAAGAAGTCACCTTGGGCTTTGGGAAACTGCGAAGGCTCACATACTACAGCCTCCAAAAATAATCATACAGTCAAATCAATGCCTCTCTGAAACAGTTTCAATAACAATTTAACATGATAACCTCCATGAAGGTTTGGGTTATGACAGGACTGTGTTACACTGTATTAGTGCAAGACAGATGTGCCTAATAAAAGACAACTGACTGTACACCTTAGAAAACAAGTCAAAAACAGCTGTCATCATATTCACTTGATAATGCGGATGTTGTGGTATCTTACAGGGGTTGACAGCAGTAGACACATCGTCATGATGGACGTTAAAGGGAAATGCAACAAACAGGTCTTACATACGAATGAAACTTTATGATGTTACCAGTCAGACATCAGCATGGTTTCTACGTGACAACACTGCTGCCAGCAGGCGAGCTCATGACAAACACAGATTGATAAAACCTGACAGTGTACAGTTGAATAACACGATAACAGAGAAACGCCAACGTTTCATATACTTGGCAGCATTTAGGTGATAAATGTACATGTACAGGGGTGTCACAGTTTTGCTGCTTCACTCCAACATATCAGCTGAATGGTTAAGTCGTGTATGAAGCCAGAATACATGGTTAGGTAGCCAGGCTGGTAACTTTAGCTGCTCTGTCTTCTGGATCGTACATTATGACAGATGTTATTCGACTAACGTTAGGCTAAGCTAACATTAGCCGCGAATTGGTAAAAGAAGCCGGTCTCACTAATATCAAGTATCCAGGAGCAATTGTGAGTCCAATCCCAAAAGTAAAACACACAGGGGTGAATATTAACTTGATATGCCTGACATTAACCGTTTTAAAATACGTATGACACAACGGTACGCCTTCTCCTACATATTAACTGACAGCTTGCTTTATGCTAACCGCTAGCATCGGCGTAGCTAGCATGCTACATTATCATCAAAATGTACGGGGTTTGGAGACAAGCTAACGACGCGGCCTACACAAGCTAACGCTGAGCTGGGAGCAAGTTGCTGGCACTATAAACAACTGACATTGCTCTCACGACACTGAGATTACCTAGTCAGTGATCCATTAAGCTCCGAGATACCCTAGTGTCAGTCTGTAAAATCGTGACAGACACAACTGTCCTTTATTTATTAAGGGAGAAGGGAAGCTGGCTAGCCCGACTAGCAACTCTGCTACCGTTAGCGTTACTTACCCTGTCCGTATTTAGCTTAGGATTCCTCTCCAAGGGAGTCACACCAAATTGGGCGGGGACTGCGAGCCAATGTGTCTGAAATGTCAAAATTTCTATAACCGGTCACTTAAGATAACCGTAGTTGTGTTGTTCTGTTGTGATTAAAAGGCTACAAAGATGTTTTGCCCCTTTCTTTTCTTGGTATTGTGGAGACAATTTACGCTCAAACCACCATCTTAGCTAGCATTAAAGTAGGGAGGAGGGAGTGGGGCAAGTGTTCAGTGCGACTGAGTCTGCGCAGATGGGCAAAGGCTTTATGGGAAATGAAGTTTCGGCGACTTTAAATAGGAAAGGACACATCATTAACTGTATATTTATCTGCCAATTTATTTATTTATTTAAGCTATAAAAGAGTTATAAAATGCAAAGTATTGTTAGTAGTTTAACTACACAGCAGTACAAGACGCAGTCAAAATGAGCTCCAGCTTGACGAGCAGCTACATTATAAAATTTTAAAGCATTTTTCTCACTTTTTTAACTATTTTACTTAAGAAAAGGACCTGAGTACTTCCTCCACCTCTGCTGTTAAAGGCCCAGTGTGTAAGATTTTGGGGAATATATTGGCAGAAATTTAGGTATAATATTCATTACTAGGTTTTAATTAGTGTTTAATCATCCGAAACTAAGAACTGTTGTGTTTCTGCTGCCTTTGATAAGCCGTTTATACCTACATATGGAGCGGGTCCCAGGCTGCCACGAAGTGCACCAAGCTATGTAACCAATTTTCATAGTGGCCAAACTGTGTAATTACACCTTCACGTGATGCCCAATGGCCCTAAAAAACTTTATCTCATTGACTAACCTGTTGAAAAAGACATTTGTAAACCGGCGGATACATTTCTTTAAGCGTCATGACCCCTGCAAAATGACCTGTGTCACTATCAGGACTTGATTCATTTCCTCTGATAACAGTGGAAAGTCTAGAAGAGCTGCAAGACCAAATCTTTTTATTCCCATTCAAGTTAACAGAGTGCTAAATTAGAAGTTTTCGGCTGGCGGAGGTCTCTAGTGCACCTGCTCTATGAGCCACACAGTGTGGAAGCTGTGCTGATCATTCTGGTGATTGTATACGCTGTAGTTGAACTTTTTTGGCTTCATGTGCCACTGAGCAGCCTTCACAGGAATGACTGGGGCCTACCTCCAACACTGTATCCAGTTGTCTTCATACATCCATGGCAGGTCCTCCTCCACGGAGCCAGCCATTATTTTTCTACAGTAGCAAAGAAGGGACAAACCAAAGCTTGTTCTAGATAGGGTCATTCACATTTTGCATTCATGAGAAGTTTCAGTTCTGCAACCTCACTGCTACTTTTACTCTGTCAGTCTTATGTAGGTTAACCATATAGATTTAATAATAAAAAAAGATGTAATGGCTAAAAATAAAGATAAGATAGCTACAAATAAAGATAACACAAGATAAAAAATAAAGATAAAATAATAAATAAATAAAAAATAAAGATAAAATAATAAATAAAAAAATAAAGATAAAGATAAAATAAGATAAAAAAGGGGATAAAATTAGATTTAAAAAAGATAAAATAAAATAAAATAGTTACAAAATAAATAAATAAATAAATAAACGTCCCTAAACATCTTTCTGCAGCTAAAATGAACAATATTATGACAACTTCTTGGTGGTGGTGTTGTTGAAGAGGACGTTCGACAGTACTAAATATTTTATTTCTGTCATGTAGTTGAGTTTCAGTTTTACTTTATTCGTCATTTGTAGGTTAACACAGGGCCAACCATACAATAAAATGTATAAGACAAAAGAACGGGTCAGCTCAGCAATAAAAGTGCAGGCAGCAATAAGGATAAAATAAGATAAGGAAAGATAAAATAAAGATAAAATAACTAAGAATAGAATAAAACAAGATAAAAAGATATAATAGCAAAAAAATCAAGATAAAATAAAATAAAATGAACTAGACCTGTAAATATGTACCATTCTTTATTATGAGAAATCAAAACACCTGAGTACCTTGTTAAAATGGTTCAGAATTTAATTACAAGTATTTATAATCATGAACTCAAACAAAGTTTAAGAAAAAGAGGTTTATTTATTTGATTTTGAAGAACAGAAGAACAATATAAAAAAAATTAAAAACAATTTAGATTCAATTATTTTAGTAAAATGTGTCATCTTCTTACGTTCATTTACTCAAGTCATTGTTTTACTTTAATTTATCAAGAATCCAATCACATATTTTAAACGGAGAACAACACCCATTTTCAAAATTCATACATGTTATTCCTGTGGTCCAAGACAGTCCAAAAAATATTAGTTAACATGATTGACTCGCTCAAATCCAAAAAATAGAGTGCTAAACTCAAAGTTGTGATGTCATACTGTAAAAAGTCTGGAGCTGCTCCTCAGACAGTGAATTGGGAAAGATATGATAGACGACACAGAGCAGCAGGGGGAATGTTCTGAGTGTATGGGTACTTTTTCTGTTTCAGAGATGAGGACACTACGGCAGAATAAAGCTAATTTGGGTATGAAAAAGAAAACAAACATTCTGTGGGTCCATAAAATCAGACTTCCATTCATCGCCTACGGAGCAGCCCCAGACTTTATACCTATGACATCACAAGTTTGAGACTTACTGCTCTGGTTTCTGGCTTTGACAGAGAGTAGCTCATGTCTGCAAATATTGATATTCTTCAGAGATGCCTGAACATTTCACTGGAAAATATTATTAATCTATCCACATGAAGCTGGGTTTGGGCCAGCACTGTGTCTGGGCTCTGTTAGGATCCACAGAGTCTAAGGTGAGTGTGGGGGCGATGGGGTGCGGTGATGCCAGTGACAGCCGTGCAGCCAGGAGCCCCATCCGAACACAGCTGTCTGTGTCTCGCCGCTGAAGGATACCAGTCATTAAAGCACCTGCGAGACTGCAGACAGAGTGGGGATGAGTTACTTTTTGTCTGAATGTTGTTGAGACGCAATGATTTTGTGAGGGAGAGAAAGTGTGACGGGGACAGGAAGAGAAGGAGGTCATGGGAAATGAAAAGTGGACGAAACTGAAGCAGTTTGGAATTAAAATAAGAAAAGGGAAGAGAAAGTGGGTCAAGTAAATTTTTAGCACCTATCTCCTGCTCCTGACACATTCATCGTCTCCTCTGCTGTCACAGTCAGCGCTGGGTAGTGAACAGCACAGAGCTTCCTCCTCTGCAAACACACAGTGCTGTAACCACCTTCATCTTCATCTGTCATCATCATCATCATCATCATCATCATCAGCTTGAATATAAGTCGGCCTTACCCTCTTCTGTTTTCTTGGCTGCAGGTTGACCGAGCCTGCATCATGCTCTCCGCACACCAGCACTCCACTGGCCCCCAGAGTCACCACCAGACAGTGGAGATGCTCCAGTAGGGGGCGTGAGAGAGCTACAGCAACACTCAGCGCCTCCTCCAGAGAGTTCGGCAGCACTGCCACCCCACAAGAAAAAACCACATCCTCAATCACACTATTTGCATTTTCACAAGACCCGCAACAGCAACAACTGTACGTCAGAACGTGTTTGAGAGCATGAGGACGTAAAAAAAAAAAGTTTAACTATTAAATACCCATTGAGGAGTACAGTTTACCTTCAGGTGTTGGGATACCCAGTGTTCTGTTCATGGTGCACAACTCTGCCAGGTTTGGAGATGAATATGATAGAGACTTCCAGGCGTCTGACAGGAAAGGCTTACAAGCCTTATCTGAATCCGTTGGTTCATACCAAACTGTGACACACATTGATTACAGTGTATTAAAATCAATGAAAGCTCATGACCACAGCAATTTATTATCATTTAGTGACCATCTCTACATGTTTACCATTGACGTTGTGTTTTCTGGCAGTGGAGCAAACATAGTTGATGGTGGAGACGGGGATGTTTCCGTCGAGACATACGAGAGTGGCTGATGAAAGCTGCTTCTCAAACTGTGACACCTATGGAAACACATTTAAAGACATAATAGAATAGTAATCACACCCATCTTTGAACTTGGCCTTCATTTTGGTCTCAGCTACACACCTATCAAAGTTTGTGACTGCATCTTGCAACATCATCGCATTTACAAAAATCTCCATAGACAGACACGGCTTCTGTATAGGCGTCACCAGGACCATAATTCGCCATGGTCATACACACACACACACACACACACACACATTTACAAGGTGAAAGAATACAGCCATCGCAACATTTTTAGGTTTGGTAAATACGACACAAATTAGGGCCGCAACTGATGAATATTCTCACTATCAAATTTTCTAAGGCTTTTAATTCTTATTTAATCATTTCTGGTTTATAAAATTTAAGAATTTCCTGCTATAACAAAGCCCCAGTTGACACCTGCAAACATCTTGTTTTGTCCGCCCAACAGTACAAACCCCCCGGGCATTCAGTTTAATATCTTTGGAAGTGAAAGAAAAAAAGAAAAATTGACATTTGAGAACTGCAAGTGGAAAATGTTTGCTATTTTTACTTAAAAAAAAAAAGAATTTTTGTTTGACAGTGTTGGAGCTAACACACTAAAAGCACTATCCTCCTTTGTCGGGAGCCTGGAGTATGATCATTACAAAGCATTACTTTATCATACATATGAGCATGCACACAAATTATTGGCAATGTCTGCGTGTGCCAGCTCTTATCTGTTGGATTCCCTCCAGTATGTGCATGTGTCATTTCCTGTCCTTACCAGCACAGGAATGGTGACATTACAAGTTACAATACTGAGTGATAACTAATGATTGTATACATATTTCATGGCTAGAACAGAACAAATGCCAACCATAAATATGATTTGGGTTTGATGTGATGAAACTTTTAAGTATTACAGCTTTCAATACTGAATATGATGTTAGAACTTAAATCGTGGGCAAACTTTGCTTAAATTAAAAACTTTGTCAGTATTACGTACATACTGCTCTGTGATCTGCTGATGAACGTCCATGTCTCCCAGTCCAAGACTCAGCTCTCCACCCTCAGTGATGACGGCACAGTAAGTTGCTGTGCGCTGCTCCTCTAGTCTGGCCACTCCACTCGTGTTCTTAAAGAAATTTACAAAAAAAAGGGGCAACAACTTTACATTTACATATTTAAATAAAAGGGATTATAATCATGCTTATGTAGTAAACAGCTGTTGATGTTCACATACCATATGTTCACAATACTTCAACACTGCTTCACTGTGTGAATCAGCTCCTGTCGCTGAAATGAACAGAGGTTTACGGCCTAATCGACTCAGAGAGTCTGGAAGGAGAGCACCAAAGAAGTGAATGTGAGAGAATCAGATTAGAAGCTTTGATGAAAACGTGCACATACATAATCAGATAAAAACGCACCAGCGATGTTCCTTCCTACACCACCAAACGACTGACAGACACTTCCTGGGTTTGTCTGTCCAAACTGAGAGAAACAACAGGTTTTCTTTGAAGTAACCTGCATAACATATGATCTGCAGTAGTGTGGATAAAAAGATTTTATATTAAACTTACATGAAGTGTTTTTGTTTTTCCTTTTGCAATAAAATCAACATTTATTCCTCCTATGACGACCTGTAAAAGAACAGCATTGTGGGTTCTGTACTGTGCCAGAATTTAACTAAACAAGTCCATCATATGTGTTTATACTCACAATATCTGATTCTGAGTCTGATGAGTGTTTTCCATGATGCTGAGTCTTTCTCTCAGCCATATGTTTTGACAGTGCGCAGGCGATCTGACTGCCAACTTTAGCATTGTTATGAATGAGAGCAATGTCTAAGAGCATAACAGGTTAAGGATGTTTCAGCTGTAAAACACTGCACTGTGACATTGTCTGGCCTGTGACAAAACAACTTTATCAATCTTTGTGGTTTTTCCTTTCCAGAGAATTCGATATGATCACGTTGTCTGCTTGACTTCAATGATTCACATTGTCAAGAGGATACTGGCCTGAAGGGACTTTCCTGCAGTCAGCTCACTGACCTTTTGAAGAATGAATGGCGTCACATCTCTTCCTGTTATACCTTTATCACTGAGTGAATAAAAAAAGAGAACAGAAAGTGATATTTTTTTTCAGCTGAGATAAACGATTTGATTCCCTTTATTATGACAATAAGTAGGCCAGGCTGAGAGAGCTGTTAGCCTGGGGCTGAAAAAGCATTTACACTAGTACAATCCTGTTTGTTTGAGGTGGTTTGGGCGTCTGATCAGGATGCCTACTGGGCACCTCATATATCTCATCTGGCCTGGGACACCTCAGGATCCCCAGGAGGAGCTAGAAAACGTAGTTGGGGAGAGAAACATCTGGAACATTTTGCTCAGCCTGCTGCCTCCATGACCTGGTCCCGTATGGGTGGATGAAAATGGATGGATGGACGATCCTGACACATTCCAAGTGGGCTAATCCAACTTTAGCCTAGGGCTTGCTGAACCTGCTCCGGAGCAGGGTTAGCCTCAAGTCTGCAGGGCAATCGCCTGAAAATGGACTTTACTCGTGACTTAAAGTTGCCATTGTGAAATGGGCCGAAGTAAAAAATATAATTTGATAATGTTAAAATGAGTTACATGCCCAAACTGACATTTAACCCAGGACCAGTAGATGTGCAGTGTGAAATGTATAGCTCTGGGCTCAGGTTAACCCTGTGTTAAGAATGTATGTGTGAAAAGGTGCTAAGTTAGCCAAAGGCAGAATGAAGAGAATGCAGCGTGAAAAGCCTCGAAGAAATCAAAGACAGAAATCTTCCTCTGATGTAACTGAACCTGTATCTCCAGTGCTGAGACCTTAGCAGGACAACAGATTACAAGCCGCAGAGACTCTCTGTACCTTGCCTCTGTTACTGCAGCCTGGATGGCTTCCTCGATCAGCTGGCCGGCTGCTGCATGCTCCTCTGGGATGGGCACTGCTAACAGGACACCACTTTGGAGACCCAGTGACAGAGCGCTCGCTGGACAACGAAAAAAAAAAAAAAAATCTAATTCATAAATGATATCAATGATGAAGCCTTACACCTGTGTGTTAAGGGTCAAGGACTTAAAATGTTGGTGTACCGATGAGTTGTGCTGCCTCCTCAGGGTTGCAGACTTGGTATGGAGAAGTGAATCCGCTTTGTGTAGAGAAGAAGGCTGGAAAATTCTTCGACCCTCCATAAGTGGCCACACACACACCCTGCGTATCCTAATGAGAGATACAATGACAGAAACACATCACGGTCCCCACTGAGTCCACTTTAAAATTAAGCTCTGCCTAACATCTGTCTGCATCTTTTAATTCATTCAATTTGCCCTGACAAAACTTTTTTATTCTATTTCGAGGGGTTTAGACACATTTTTAACCAACTGATTTTCAAAACTTTTACATAACTTTCCTTCGATATTTTACTCCATTTCGATGACTTTAAGTAAGTAGTTCAAAATGGGTCGACCTATATAGCAATACAGCTTGCTAATTTAACTCAATTGTTAGACAATTCTGCTGCCAACTAGTTGCATATTTCAACCAACACATCTGCCATGCCAATTGACCAGACCGGCACGTACAGGTTCTTCACAAAAAAAGCAATTTGGGGTTCAGTATCTTGCTCAAGGATACCTCGACATGCAGGCTGGAGGAGCCGGGGATTGAACTGCTAATCTTCAGATTGGTGGACGACTCGCTCTGCCTTAATGAATTCAGTCTTCCCCCGCCCGAGTGGATCAATCACCTGACACAGTAGCCTGACATTTGACTGAATCAGCAGGTATCATCATTGTAACTGTTGTCTGTAAAAAAACAACCTACTCATATCCAACTGTTTGATTTTAAGGCTGTGATTTAGTTGGAGACAACAGTTTGATGCTGCTCTACTCTATGACTGTACTATAGCAGCCTCCCACTCAAGCTGAAGTTAGCTATTTGTTAATAGTAACTGTCAGCAGCATCATTTAGTGACTCACCACACTCACAGTGAATATTCAGTATCTTATGTGCCCCCAATCTCGGTGTGAAAGCCTTAGTGAACCCACTACACAACAGATTTTTTAGCATTTTCCTGTATCTCTGCTGACGGGACGTTGCCATGGCAATGACACACTGCAGGTCTGGTTTTTGTGTATCACATGATACGCGTGACATTTTAACGGTCACGCAGCGCAGCACTAGATTTACAGTTAGTAACACAAGAACGTATTTCATGTAACATTAGACATGTTTTGGAATTTTATGCACATACTTTAAACTATAGTCGAAACAATGTATATTTAAGACTTTTTCAAGACATGCTGTTAATTCAAAACCCTTTCCAGGCCTGGAAAACAGTTGCTTTTTTTTCTAATTTCATAACTTTTTCAGGAATGTCATGACTGTGGGATTCCTGCATTCATTATATTGCTTATTATTTTTTAATTTCTATAAAACAAAATCTACATCGGTCTCATACACACAGGCACAAACACGTAAACACAAAATGAAAGGACTTTTCTGCACCATGTCCACCCTACCTTGAACTTGTGCCCCATCTTCTAAGTCTCTGTGATCTAATGCGTATGTTATTATATGCATGTGTCTATATTAAATCACATTTTAAAAAGAGTCACTACAAGCCAATATAAAATGTAAAATATTGCTAATAATATTTATAATAGACATTGAACAGTGACAACAGTATCTCAGTATCCTTACAAGGAACTCCAGGGTGCGACCGATGTCCAAAATAGACTTGACACCGGCAGAGACGACTGCGATGGGAGTCCTGCCGAGCTCTGTCAGATCTGCACTGATGTCCAGACCTGGAGGAATAATCACTGATTACTCACTGGTGACTCACTGGCGATACGAACAAATTCTTCTTGACAGTTTTGGTGTCCTCACACATGGAGGCCTTACTCAGAGTGAACTCTCTCGTCAATAGGCCTTTATATCATATCTGCACCCTCATCTCTGCTCATGTTCTCTGTCATCACATCCAGATTGACCTGATGAAAGGGTTGTCAGTATGTGTCAAGTGTTTATAAGTCTTCTTACTGTTCTCTCCGTCTCTGTGAACTCCTCCAATGCCCCCTGTGACAAACACATGGATGCCAGCTCGGTGTGCTGCGATCATAGTGGCTGACACTGTCGTTCCCCCAGAGAGCCCCTAAGGGAGGAACACACAGGGCAGCAAACAAAACACCACCATAAGTGACAGGTAATCACAGTCGATGGCACCAGGTTGGCCTTTGAGTCGAGTTTGTTCAAGTCTCACTTTACTGATGACGTAGGGCAGATCACGACGGGACACCTTCAGGGAGCTCTTGCAGCGGGCGAGGTGGTCTAGCTCCTCTGAGGATAAACCGACATGGACTTCACCCTCGATCACTCCGACCGTGGCTGGAGTGGCTCCTTCAGCTCGCACAATGGTCTCCACCTCCTTCGCTGTGCTGCGTTAATAGTATTCATTATCAAAACAACTAGTAAAACAAGTAAAACAACTCTCAGCTGCTGGTACCAGAGTTTGTCAACACTTTAAGCGGGGTACCTCAGGTTGTGTGGATAAGGCATGCCATGTGTGATTATAGTGCTCTCCAGTGCAACCACTGGTTTGTTTTCTGCCAGCGCCTGAGATACAGATGGATGAACTCTGAAGAGGCTGTCTAAGAGAAGAAGAGGTGCCAATTACATCCATAGATCATCATTACTACTATGGTCTATCTGTTGTGAACTGTGTGCACATTATAATTACAAATATTAGGGTTATAATGAGAGGATGCATTTACCATTTTTGCACAATCTGCTCTGATAGGTTGTGACTCCTCTTCTCAGGATGAGTGCAGAGGCTCTCTTCAGCATCCTCATTCTGCCCAGACTTTAAGGAAAACCCTGAAAACATGAAGAGGATTTAACATGTCAGCATGAACAATTCAAGTTTCTTTCACTGTTGCAGCCCAGTTTACCAAAGGCTATGGTCTTCTTTTGGCACTGGTCACTACCTTTTACAAAGCCCTGACCTCACCTGAGCACCATGGGGGTAAACGGCCATAAATATCCTGAACACAGACAATACGAAGAAAATAAGAAAATAGAGGCAAAGGCGGAGTCTCAGCGGATAAATACATCACCACACACTTCCAGTGGGTCATGAGTGATGATTGGGAGGCTTTTTACTGTACTTTTTACTACTTTTGTACTTCTATTACAAAAAAAACCAACCTCCACAGATGTCTTCTTTCCAACATACATTTCAACATTAGTTACACAACATAAAATCAAAAACTGGCTCAATCAAAGATCTTCAAAATGACTCACAACCATGAGTGAACTAAATGGACTGGGTTTCATTCCTAAATGCCCCTCCAGTAGCCTCACAAACATTTCCTATATACACAGTGCATCTCACCTAAATCTTGTGGACCTGTCTTTATACACAAAGAGCCGGTGAAAATCAAACCTGAACAACATTACCTTTACTTCTTGAAGGAGAAATCCAACAGGCTGCCCAGTTGCATCACACCCTGCAGTGTGTTCTCTGTCACTGCAAGGCACAAGTCCAATTCAGCCATTGTGAGGATTTTCTTTGCTCCAGTTAGTTGGGACAAATTCCCACTGCCCTTCCCCCTCTTTTTGGGGCCATTCTCAGAAACTGACACTCAGATTCCAGAGCTGATTGTTGCCTGTTTTTCCCCCACTTCACTGCATTTGTGCACATAAGGGACTCACACGACTGCTCCTGAGGCAGGGTGGATAAATCACACACACCTGCTTGAGAAGAAACAACCTCCTTCAGGTGCAATTACTTCTATTTAACGATAAGTTCTGTGTCCATCTTTGAAACTTTGATTTACCTCATTATGGCACAATATTTGTTTAGATTTTTTTGTTTATCGCTAATAACTTCGTTATTCTTACAGAGCTGAAACCACACAGGAACACACAGACGCAACCAAAGAACTAATACACAATCTGCCTTTAAAATAATGAAACTGCTCTGCATGAATGGACCTGCTGTCTGCTTCTCCTTCTGCGCTCACATCACCAAGTGCAGTGCTTTCATTAAAACAGTAAGTTATCTGAGACAAGAGCTAAACATTTTAGCCAAGATTTGATGACTGATTTTGTGCCAGTCTTTAATCTAATATCTCGTCAAAGACACTGAAAGGAAATGAGACACATTAACAAACTCTGAAGTACAATTAAAATCCATCTAAAAAGCTAAATCACTCATTTCTAGTAAGATATGCTCTGTACAGTAGGGAGGCCATTTACCTGTGGCAGGGATTTTGACTAGTCAAACGTCTATGCTTTGAGATTCAGTCAGCTTATTATAAAGAAAAAACAGTGTCCAACAAACAGGCTTTAGTGCTTACCTTCTCCACCGCAACAAAAATGCTAGAAACTTTGCCCAGAAGGTTGAACTTTGACCCAAACTGTGTTTACACAGCCTGAAAGCATCAACCACAGATCTCCGTGGTCTAAACCAGTGGTTCCCAGCCTTTTTCCTTATGGGACCCCTTTTCTGTTATTGAGTACACGGACACCTGACTGAGTGACTTAAAATAACACTACAGAACAACTGATAAACTGTATAATAAGCCCAAATAGTGAACACAATGACTGCAGGAAATTTTATAAAATTAGTGATTTTGAATGAATTTTGAGCAGATTATTTCCTGTGAGCGTTATATCAGAGATGAGTTTCCTTGATATTTTTAAGGCCTTTTTTAATAGGTTTCTCTGTGACAATCATGCGCACTAATTAGACTTCTTTTATGACAAAGAGAGCAATGAAGACAGTACACACTGTGGTACAGGGAACACACGAACACACTGTTTTTAAAGTTACATGAATTGAAATTTTATTATCATGTTTAAAGCGAGAAATAATCTACTCCAGGGCAAATTTCCAAAAGTGTTTTGTGACAGGGAGGAGGGTTATAATTTAGGAGGACAGTTTAATTTTAAAAAACAATGTGTTGGTGCAACTAAGACAAGTCTGTGTATTTCAGTGTGTGGGTGGACTTGTTTTAATGGGCTGCACAATGAGGTGAAATAAAGCACAAATATAAATCCATTTAAAAAACTATACAAAAAAGATATTTTTGGCAGATATATAGACAAGGAGAGGTTGTGTTAGGGGAGTTCATATTTATTTGTAACACTGGGTGATACTTGGACTGTAGACAAACTGGGTTTATTACTTAGCTACTTAATTGGGTGGTAAATAGACCGGGGGTAGTTGTATATAAGTTGTAAATAAAATTGGGAATTTCTTGAAATACCATATGAGTTAAAAGAAGAAATGTAAGACAGACGTAAGGACATATAGGTTTTACTTGTACCTACACCTTTTCAGACACTGTTATCTTGTTTGTTTTTTATTATGTTTTTATTTGTGGTTCAAAATGAAGTCATTTATTCATTTATTTTTCTTCTCACTGACACTTGACCATTGTTCTATAACTTAATAGTTGTTTTGACTGTTTTCTAATGCAGAATGAGGCTGTGCAGAGAGTGAAGGCTCTGTGAATACTGCTTGTGTCCATGTCTTTACTGTGCCCTCATCCTTATTAAGATTTTTAAAGTTTATATCTTGAATAGTGATATAAACTTAAAAAAAGCAACAATTTTATTTAGTTTTCTTCGCAAAAATGAATTAAATTTTGAAATACAGGCCAACTGTGTATTTTATAAAAAGGTTTCTTACACCCCTTAAAATCAAGATGGCTTTGCGACGCCCTGTGAAGCTTTGGCAGTCGAGACCCTCAGGTTGGGAACCAGTGGTCTATTCTGGATTTGTCTCTGTCTGCAACATGCAAAAATACTGCAGACCTGACACAAGGACGACCTGATACATGGTATGTAAAATAAAAACTATTAAAGAAACAATAAATGTGTTCGAAACATGTTCATGGTCATGCTGAAATCTGGTAGCTGGTTGGAGACACAGATTCATCCGAGTCTTCTACATCCATTGGCCACATATCAGCTGACAACTTGCTCCAGTATGATTTTAATATGTGCTTGTATCCACTGGTGACCTCTCTCCGCAGATTTGTCACAAAATCTTGGAGCATGAATCAAACCTACTTTTGACAGTTTCATAAACCTGCAGAAGATCTTCATAGATGTCTGAAAATGCAATTACATCAAACTCGCTGCATGTTCTCAGCAATCAAGGGGTTGAACTCAGCCGCCATGCATAAAGTCCTGTTTTGTCTACAGTGAAATCATTTTCTTGTTTTGTTACGTGAAGGGTGACTTTGGTTGAGTCTGGTTCACGATATGCAGTAAGGTTTGTGGTTGTTTTTGCATCGTCAAAGATTTCAGCTGAGTTTTCTTCGGCTTTCACCTCAGAGTTTTCCAGTAATTCATTTTCAAACCACCGTGGATGCTCCAGCTGGTATGCATGAAAAGCCTCTATGGCGTCCCGCAGGGCTCTGCCTGAGGGACAGTGACAGTACTTGTCCTCTGAAAGCCCTTTAATGTGGTTCACTCTGCCGGGTTCGTGCTTCTCAGTGTCCAGGATTCTGAAAAAGAGCTCCTCAAACTGTTTCATCAGCTTGTATCGTACAGTGATGTTGAAAGGTGAAGGAACATCCTCTTCAGAACAAACGTCATCAAAGTAAGCCACTATGTATTTCTCAAACGATGCAGATCGGATAAAATGGGGGACCACGAGGCTGAGAGCTGGACTGAGCATGTCGCCTACAGATGAGTGGGCATCCTCTCTTAGAAAAACCTGTTTGTCACCACACAAGGCTCTCCATTTAGCTTGTACTCCCCGTGAGCACAGGATTAGTATCTTATCTGAAGAGCTTTCTATTTGTTCTCTCTGCCAGTCCAACCACTGGATGCTTCCCAATACTCCCAGTCTTGCAGAGTCCAGCAGATCCAGGACCACCTCAGTGCCACATTTGGTTGAAAGGAAGGCACAAAGCTTAAGGACGATGTTTTTGTATAGAGGGTGGTCAAGGGAGTAGATGATGAGAACTCTTCTTCTCTCTTGCACTTGAAAACCTTGTGGTTGTTGATTAGCATCAGATGATGATGTGTTCACAGGATCTGAAAAAAGGGTGAAGTCCGCTGGTTTATTATCAATTTAGACTGTGTTTTCTATCCAATACTGTGCATTTATGAAAAGGCAAACCTTTACGAAAGGCTCTCCACAGTAAATAACCAAGAAAAACACCAATGATGAGCAGCTCCACAGTTGCCTTTATAATCCATGTGCGTGGGTGATAATCTAAAATAAATAAATA
>JAPZEB010000023.1:23598613-23608899 GCA_029783705.1 Chaetodon striatus
ACAACCATCTGTACGACACACACACACACACACACACACACACACACATATACACCTCATCTCTGGCTAAGGCTGTCTGAGGCAGTTAGTGCTGGGGAGGTGCTGAGCTCAGAGCAGCCAGGCAGGTGTTGTGTCCGTCTTAGGGGCTCACGTCTGCATACATCAACTTCAATTTTACCCTCAGTTCTCGGGGCTTGAGAGCCTGGTTGACACCCACAGGAAGGGAACAGACAGCAGCACCAGCCAGGAGGAAAAATAAACAGCCTCTTTTGGACCAGGCACACAGTGAAAATTGTAGCGTTTCTCAAAGACCTCTAAGGTTAACTGGTTTTCTTTTGTAGCTGCGAATTGATTTCTGAGCTCTTCAAATGGTGCTATCTGTCCCCGTTCATATGTGGAGGGAGAAGGCTTTTAGCTGCGGATGTCCCAAATGTCTAAACCCCAAACAAATCATTTTCCAGTATTGCTAACACTGACAGAAGACAGCAGGTGCCTTGGAATTAAACACCTCATTAAAGTCGGAGCAAACAAATGGATTTTATGGCCCCACATGACTCTAATACAACTCATATAAACCTGGGTGATCAAAATAACAGTTAAAATGTGTTCAAACTTTAATTAAAATAAAACTTCCCCAGAAAATCTAAAATGCATGCTGTGAGCTCCACATGTCAGGCTCTTGCACAGATGGATCAAAGTCAGCAGGATAAATGGCTCTCTTCCCTTTGATAATAATTAATTACACACTCAAGAAAAAACAAATGTCTATGCAGGCGCCATAGTAAGTGTGAGGGAATTATACCTCTCTTAATAAACCCAGAGATAGAAAGTATCATTTTCTCACTGTGTATTTTACATTGTTTATCACCAAAGAGAAAACAGCAGAATCATCTTTTTATTTCAGATGGTAAGTCGGTCAGGATCTTAGTTTCGTACATGATTAGAGCCCATATTAATTAAAGACGATATATGAAACAGCAGCATTTATATAAAAGTAGGAGAACTGTGTGTAATGTCTTGCTATGGAGATGCATTTATGCTCTTTGTGCGGGTATACAGTGTGTGTGTTTATTAACTGAGAGAAAAGGACAGCAGAGAATATTCTCCTTGTCTCCATGTCTCCAGTATGAGATCATTGTCCTTCAGCTATAATGTGAATCTTCTGGCTGTCAAACTGGCAAAGAAAGAACACTGGCTAAAGGCCACTTGTCTTTACACTGAGCCCAGACCATGTTTGCACTGTCAGCTCTGGACAGCTTAACACAAACCCATATCTACCCACCTATCTACCCACCTCTGTATCATGTGAATCTGAAAATACTTTTTAGAAATAGCCATATGATTGAAATAGGATGTTGATGACTGTGGCATCACTCCCAGGTCCAGGCTGTAACACATCTGTGTTATACTCTTCTGTATACACTGATGACTATGAAAAGGCAAGGATTCATTTCTATCTCTATGACCATTGGAAGGATGCAAACCATTTGCATGCAAATAGTCAATTTTCATGGCAGATAGTTTGACTTGTCAAAGCAGGAAAGACACAGGAGTAAATAATAACATTAACAATAGTCCCCTGTACACTGTCTCTTCTCAAGGCTGCAAATCTTGAGCACTGCAAAGGCTTCCATACAAACAGTCCACACAGCCTCTCTGTCCCACTGTGCTTCTCAAATTCACAAAGTTTGGAGCTGAATGAGGCTCTGCAGTTGCATTAGGGATTATTCTTAAAAAAAAAAAAAAAAAAGCAGAGAGGCCTCAGACACTTCACTGATGGTAAAAGCTCTTCAGTGAAGGTAGAAGTCACGACTGACAGCTCCACCATGAGCATTTCATTTTCAATGTTAGCCAGACCCAATGTGCCCCTACCGTACAGGTCATGAACATCATGGGTGTGTTTGATTGGGGTCGCTTAACATGCTCACCAGATGAAGTGTTAAATCAGTCATTAATTAAGGTAAATCAGTGGCACGGTGGTGCAGTGGTTAGCATTGTCGCCTCACAACAAGAGGGTTTCTGATTTGAACCTGGGGAGGGGGAGCCCTTTTGTGTAGAGTTTGCATGTTCTCCTGTATCAGCGTGGGTTTTCTCCGGATACTCTGGCTTCCTCCCACAGTCCAAAGACATGAAGGTAATTCTTGACTCTAAATTGGCCGTAGGTGTGAATGTGAGCGTGATTGGTTGTCTGTCTCTATGTGTCAGCCCTGTGATAGTATGGTGACCTGTCCAGGGTGTACTCATGGTCTCAGTGAAATGAAATCAACTGAGCTAATAATGTGTAGCATCTCCATACTGAGAAATTTAACCAAACTGACAAAGACTAAAACTAATTTTTATTTTAGTTATTTTTTTAAGAACACAATTTTGTTTCCCAGTTTTTTTTGTCTTATTTTTCTTATTTTTATTTCAGTTAATTTTTTAAAATAACCTAGATATACAGGCGTATTTCTCATTAAATGATGATGTGTGTTTGTGTGCAGGGACAGTGCTCCCTCCACAAAGGCAGACGATGCGGAGCGGAAGGAGGCCGAGCGTAAGCTGCAGGAGCTGAAGCGCCGGCGAAACGATGCAGAAAGTGAGGATATTGAGAAGATGAAGCAGAAGCAGCAGGACGCAGAGGCCGAGCTGGATGAGCTGAAGAGGAAGAGAGAGGAGAGGAGGAAGATCCTGGAGGAGGAGGAGAAGCAGAAGAAACAGGAGCTAGAGGACAAGAAAGCCAAAGAACAGGTGAGGATGGACTTTGCTGAGGAGGAATCTGTTTAGGTGTGACAAAAGTGTAAAGGCAAATTGTGGTTTTTCTAACAGGAGGAGAGGAAGAGGATGAAGGAGGAGATAGAGAAGAGGAGGGCGGAGGCTGCAGAGAAGAAGAAACAGAAGGAGGAAGAGGACTCTACAAAATCTGCCTTTGCTATCAGTCCCAAAGGCTCCTCAAAGGTGAGTTTTGGAGCCGGAGCTGTTCTAGAGGGGCTCCAGCACAGTGAGGAATGGCATATATCAGTGGTAGCATGTTCTGAGGGTTATCCAGAGAAGTAGTGACAACATTTTCGAACAGGATTGTCCCTGCTGAATTTCCTAAATGTTATTTTTTAATGTTGTGAAACAAAATTCCATCTACTTCCATTAACTGTGTTGGGGTGGAGGCAGAAATGTTAGAGATGGATGTCTTAAGCATGGACAAACAGACTATCTGCATTGCTAGCTGACTCTGCAGGAAATCAAGAAGTTTTACAAGTTAAAGGAATACTTAACCCCCCATGTGACCATCCGTATATCAGTTGCTCACCTCACCTTAAATTCATGAAGGAGGCTTTTTTTGCATGCCTCTAATTTATATGACCTGCATATATTCTAATCCTCACTTAGAGAAAAAAAAGCGTTGTGGAGCATTGTCCCTGTGGACTCTGGCAATACTAAACCCCTGAGCTTGCCTGAGAAGGACTACATGCACAACCCGCCATATTTTAAATATCCCATGGAGAGAGACTCTCACTTATATTTTGTTCTGAAAATGTCAGTGTGCAGCCTCGTTCTGTGGACAGTCAACAAGGTGCAGACTCATAAATGAGGAAATACAGTGAGTGCTGGACGGAGCAGTGACTGACAATAGCCCTGCCCACATTTAAGAGTACTGTTTGCAGTGGAAACACTAGGGTCTAGGTACCATGTCTGAAGGGTAACATTTGGCTCCAAAGGTACCATACTGAAAGTGTTTGGTGGAAACAGGGCTTTAGTTTGCTTGTGTTATTGTGTGCACCATTAGCCTGGGATGTTGACGGACTCCCACGGCCTTCATGGCTGTCTCTATAGGTCTGTCTGTATTTGTTATCTTCAGCTGTGAGACATTACAAGATAAGCATTGTTATCTTCCTTTTCCTTGTTTCGTGATCTAATGAGGTTGTTTGTTTTTTCCCATCTCAGCTCCTCTGATATTACCCATATACTGTTAGTGGACAAGAATAAAAAAAGACATGAGCCAGCGTCTGCGCCCTTCTCAAATATGGCTGTTTTCTTATAAGACCATGACTGGGTACATTTTTTGCCGGAGTATTTTTGGAGGAATGTTGAGAAACGTGTGTAACTCTGCGCATACACAAGAGGTATAATTCATTTTGAGCAGCAGTACTCAGTGTGTGTATGAGAGCTGTGTGTATGTGTGTGTGTGTGTATGTGTGTGTGTGTTTCCTGGCTCCCTGACAGCCAAACTCTCGTGCTCAATCACTCAGGCACAGAGAACAGAGAGACCTTCCCAGGGACTGACTGGTCTGCCTCTCAGTGAGGTCGTCTAGGAGACAGGAAGGAGGCCAGGACAGCTTGACCATGTCAGTATTTATTTATGCATGTCAGCCACAGTTCATAACCTTTAACTATGCTGCTTCATACAGATCGGGGCGAAGGCAGAATTCCTGAGCAAATCAGCCCAGAAAAGGTGAGCCAAGAAAGGTTTTTTTTTCATTAGAATATAAATAAATTAATAAACCAGACACTCTTATATAGGTGTGCCACACTAATATTTAATGTGTTGTTCATCTACACAGCACCGCAGCCAGAGTGTCTCACACTCCAATTGTCTCCAAGATTGGCAACAGACTGGAACAATACACTTCTGCCCTCCAGGTGAGACTCACCGTGCACTGTCATCATTATAATTTAAGTAAAAATGCAAATACAACAACGTAAAAATGCATTATGGATAGATGGATAGATAACTTTATCATCCACCTGGCTTCTCTCAGAAATCAAAAGTACACACAGACACATAACGTATGATTTAACAATATATATGATACAAAGATGCAAATAGACAGGTCGGAGCAATACGTTATATAAATAATAAAGGAGAGCACATCTTATAGCAGTGCTCCCTGATACAGTCATTCTTTATTACCAGTGAAAGTCCTGCAATTAAAATCCTACTTTTCAAAAGTAAAGTGGACTTTCTCCTAAAAAAAACACTGTTACAGTTTTAAGATAAATCAGAGGGTTTCACGAGATGATTAATGAGGCTTGAAAGTAGAAAAATAAAACAAACATTTACAGTCATTTTTTGGTGATTAGACCTCGTGTTGTCTTGTTTTGTTAGATATGTAATCATTTCTCCTCTTTGTGCCTCAGACATTTATTTAGATGACATCATCGGAGAAGTTAAGAGAGCAAATCTGTCTTTGCTAGGATTGATAACAACTCACAGACCTATTAAACAAGACAAGAAGACCAAAGAAGGCACAGAGTTTTTGTTTGTGTTTTTAATCTTCAGCAATAATAATAATAACCTTTAATAATTATAAACTTTATTCATATAGCACCGTTCGTATAAGCAATGCAGCACAAAGTGCTTTACAATAAGGGCATTATTAAAACAGAGAGCTTAAACAAGGATTAACTGATTCAACAGTTTTCATTTAAAAGTGGTTGTGACTTGAGATCCTATAAGTCGAAATTTCATATAGTATTTCTTCTTGTGTCAGCTTTTAGGCCTTCAGACGTCATTAAGAGTCAGAGCCTATAATCCACAACAGGCACAGACTCACCAACAGACACTGATTAACCGAATGTCCTCTCTAGCATTAACCTTGTCTGTGCTGGGTACAGCCCACAGCTGCCCCTGAGCACCAGCCAGCTGTGGCACTGTGGATCAAATACAACACTGTGTTCGTACTTGATAAGCTTATTAAATGCAAAGTCTTAATCTGTAAAGTAATTAGTTGGCTGTAAAATGAAGGTTGTAGAGAAAGATCTTAATATTTGCCTCTGAAACGTAGTGGAGTAGAAGTGTAATGTATAAGTTTGGAAATACTAAAGTACAAATTAGGGCTGCGGTTATCGCTTATTATTGTCGATTAATCTGTCAATTATTTTCTCGAGTTGTTTGATCTATAAAATGTCAGAAAATGGTGAAATCAGTGTTTCCCAAAGCCCCAAATGACCTCCTCATGTGTCTTATTCTGTCCATGACCCAAAAATATTCAGTTTATTGTTATAGAGGAGTAAAGAAACCAGAAAATATTCACATGTAAGAAGCTGGACTAGGAGAATGTTCACCTTTTGTTCCTTAAAAATAGCTCAAACTGATTAATTAATAAACACTTAGTTGTTTGATTAGTATATTGGTTGACTTCTAATTGATTAATTGATTAATCACTGCAGCCTTAGTACAAATCTTGATTGAACGTTACTCTCCAGAACTGATCCTCAGTCAGTGTAGCAGAGTTTTTTCTAATGTAAACATATTTAAATCCACCCTCTACTTCCACAGGGAAACAAAGAAGTCAAATCCCCAAAGTCTGCGGTGGCAGATATTCCTACAGGAGGTGCACGCAGCATCAAGAACATGTGGGAGAAAGGAAACATCAGCAGCACCTCTGAAAGTCCAGCTCCTACCGTCAAGGTGAGAGCGAGACAGCAAGACAGGAGGATGGAGAACTCTCCTGATGTGTGAGTATTTGATGTCTCTTTTTCTTTTTTTCTCCCCAGGATGTGGCTGGTATCAAAGGTGGCGTGGCCGGACGTGTCAACAGTTGGATGGCAAAGCCTCCAGAGGCGGAGAAAACAGCAGCACCTGCAGCAGCACCGGCAGCAGCAGCATCACCAGCAGCAGCAGCAAAGCCAGCAGTAAGACCTGATAAATCCTCGTCTTGGTCACACACATACACACTATTGTGAATTAGACACCAGTGTTACTTCAACAGAGTAATCCCTTGATATTCTGCACACGCTAATGTGCTCATTTGCACATCCACATGCCAGTCTTTTGTTGGCTGCAGCCATTATATATCTGAACTCCGAGGCTGGAGATGTTATGTCTGGAGTCTAGTGACACCACATGGATGGTTTACTCAACAACACCTGCTACCAAAGTCCCAACTACCCTCTGTGTATTACTCTTTACATGATGTGAAAGTTTCTAATATATGTATTTGTACCTTAAACATGTTGTAAATAATCAAATGGAAGATGAATATTACTGTCATTGTCGCCAACAACGGTCCAACCACAAAGCACTGAGCTGCAGCAGTTGTGTGTCAGGTGGCTAAATGCCAACGTGCCTTCTTGCACAGCCGTTTCTACACCCCTCTGTACATCAATCACTTTGGCCTCTGTGGCTATTTCAAGATTACATTACAGCCCATAAAACCCATAAAACACACAGCACTTTTAAACAGTCATCTCACTTTTTATTTTTTGTGTTTAACTGACTTTAAGCCAAAAAACTACATATTTTAATCTCACTGTGACTCCATGTTTAAAGTCTCCTTCAGACAAGGGTAAAAGGTCCTTCACATTTGTCTCACACAGAGACATTATGATCCTCTTTCATAACACTGACAAAACAACCAAAGAAGTAATTTGGTTTATTTTTTATCATATATCATTTGAACTATGTGCTTGGTGGACACTGTGTCCTTATCTTAAAGTAGGACACCAGCTGCTAATCTTACCACGTCTTCTGGAGACATTACACGATGTCCACATGCAGCAGCATTGCTGGATGACATACGACATTGTCCTAACATGAAATTTATGAGCGAGATATCTTTAGTGTCAAACGTCTTGGCCCGCAGAGGAGTGCCTGTAACCTTGCCCTCACTTATGCTGCAACACCTCCCCCTGATGGAAAGAAGCTGTGCAGCAGACCAGCGTCATGTCTTGATTCTCTTTTGTGTGTTTACTGTGTTGCTGTTTAATTCTACTCTGCTTTTCTTTACTCTTTTCAACTGCACTTCTTTTCTCAGCTTTCCTCACTCAAACTTCTGCTGTTCTTTGCCTACTCTTCAGACTGGTAAAGGTATTATTCTATACATGTTTCACCACTACTCCTACTACCACTGATCATCACAATCATAATATATATACTAAACAATTGCACACAGTCTGTGGTGGAAAGTAATAAAACTCATACACTCCGATAGTGTACCAGTGTAATCTTAAGGTTTTTAACTTGAGTGTTTCCACCTGTACTACATTTCAGAGTAAATGATTGCACTTTTTACTCAAGTGGATTTACCTCAGAGATTTAGTTACTGGTGAACTGCAATATTAAAGTTGTGCTCACATATTAATGCAACAATAATTGCACACACATATTCATATAGTATATGTGTCTGTAACCCTACTTTTATTTTTAATATATTTTGCTGATAGGACTCAAGTAAAAATTTTGTATGCCGGACTTTTACTTGTAGCAGAGTATTTCAATACTGTTGTCTCTGTACTTTTGCCTCAGTGCAGTGGTGCCCCCAAGGGGTTGACAGGAGGGCCATGGCTCCCATGATACAATTCATGCCCCCCCCCCCCCGGTGTAAATAATCATAGGGCCATAGTACTGTCTTGAAGAGACTGTGGTGAGCTAAGGTAGTGGTATCTCATGAAACTCAACAACCTAAGGCACCTGTTGAAACCAACCATGTCAGCATTGGGGGCCGAATAACACTTCAAGCTTTTAATGTCTCCAAGCCATTTGGGATCAGTAGGACCCAATAAGTATAAAAAACTAAACATTATGAACAATAATTAACTTGCAATGTCCTTAAACACGAGGATAATAAAGTCCCAATGTCCTCAAATGGGACAACAATAAAGTCCTAGTGTCCTCAAACGGGACAATGCTAAAGTCCTAATGTCTTCAAACGAGTACCTCCAAATTAACAGTGTCTTAGCTTGTTACTGTTGCTAGAATTGGTCAAATTTGTTGCCATATCAATCTACTAACGTTATTAATCATAAATAAACAAGTTTCAACCATAAAATGTGATCAGGTTTTGGACCTTATCCACTTTTGTGTCAGGATCGGCTGCAGACTGACTTAGCAGAGATGGCTGCAATCTTGTTTTTACATGGATCAGTGTATTGTGGTCCTTCTACCACTGGATGGCACAAAATTGTGTCTACAAATGAGAACAACAGGTCCAAGCTAAGTGGAATGAAGTCTAAGGTAAAAAAAACCAAAACAACCCAAAATGTGATGTCCTCATATGAGGACACAGGGTCTCAGGAGGTTAAGCAAACTTTTTGTGAGGAAACAACTAACATGGCAATTTTCAAAGGGTCACTTGACCTCTCACCTCAAGATATCTGAATGACAACTGGTTCCTAAACCTGAGAAGATTTGTTCCAAGTAAATGTTAAGTTCTCTACAATTAATGTTGTGCTTCTTTAAAGTTAAAGCTTTATATTTGTCTTTTGAGGAAAAGGACAACCAGCCTAATTGAAGAACAATGCATTGCCTAACATGTATAGATACATAACACATTAAAACAAGACTGTTAAGGAACTCAAAATGTTAACTGCGTTGGAATTAGTCTGTGCACATCAGATAGTTAGTGATATCAACCAGTGCTAGAATTCTTTTCCCCAAATCTATCATCCACTCAATAGATTACCTTTGTTGTTGTTGTTGTTTTTTTTAAATAAAGCAAATCTAGCAGTCACCAGCAAACTTCACCACCACTTGGCTTGTGTCAATATCCATCCATCCAGACTCTAAATTGACCAAAAGTGTGAATGGTTGTCTGTCTCTGGTGCGATAGTCTGGCAACCTGTCCAGGGTGTATCCTGCCTCTTGCCTAATGTCAGCTGGGATAGGCTCCAGCCCCCCCACGACCCCGAAGAGGATAAGCAGTTACGGAAATGGATGGATGTATACTAATGGCATGGCAGAATTCCTAAAATTCAGTTATAGCTTTTGGTGTTGATGTGCCACTCCAAGATTTCCAGTGGCCCCATCTGGCTGCACCTTTGAAAAATTTCTGGGGGCACCACTGGTTCAGTCCTCCATCACTGCATCAGACTAATTGGGTCATTGTTGGCCTTTTTTTTTTTTGTCTCAGGATGTGAAACCAGGTGATGTCGGTAACAAGCGTGGCATGTGGGAAACTAAGAAGAGCTCTACACCTGCCAAGGTAATACACATGCATACACCTGTACTGAGAAGGAGTGGACATGTTAATATTTTAAAGGCTTTACAGTGACCTGGTCCTGTTTGTTTGTTTCATTCAGTAGACCTAATAGAAGGGTGAAAGAGGTAATGTGGTGACAACACTCAATGCACGTTTCACTGACACAGAGTGATTGGTGCTTGTTGTTTTTACACTGTTTTCATGTTGGGGTCAGTGTTGCCACATTGGCCAGTTTTTGTTTGGGTAGGTTGTAGTCAGCTACATTTTGTACCATCTGGCAATTTGTCTGCCATTTAATGTAATTTAATTTAATTTCATTCAATTTTTTTGAATCATCTAAGTTATCAGTATAAATAAAATGTACAATATTTTGCTAAACATTTAATGATC
>JAPZEB010000023.1:23642023-23656554 GCA_029783705.1 Chaetodon striatus
ACTTTTTTACAGAGCACTTTTAATACAAGGGATGCAGCTCAAAGTGCTTCACAATAAAATGCTTCACAAAAGCAAAAGGAAAACAATATTAGACAATCACAGGACACCCAAAGAGAAGTAAAAAACGGAATAGAGACGAGTAAGAACAGTAAAAATGCAAGATTATATATGGAATAACAATTAAAAAAAATTGATTGATTAAAAGCTAGGCTAAATAAAAAGGTTTCTAGCTGTTGTTAAAAAATGGTCACCAAGCCTGCATCTCTTAAAGCTTTTGGAGGGGTATTCTAAAATTTTGGAGCATAGTGTTATGCAGATTTTGGCTCTCTTATCCATAATATGAATAATATAACATGACATTCTTACTCTGACACAACATACAAAAATAAGCAAACACAAACAAAGTTCAGTTGGTCTCTACTTTTTATTCCTCAGACACATTTTATACAAAATTGAAAGTGCCACTGAATATTTACAACACCATCGACATAGGAAATAAATATTGCACACTACAATGTAAAAGGAGCACGTCACTGTAACTAGTTGAAAGGTACGAGGTAACGGATGATATGTTAGGAAAACAGTATGAACTGGGAGTTTCATCAACAGATGAACATTGATGCTTGTATGTACTTATACATACAGTATTTCTTTAACATTGCAGTACTGCAGTATTGTTACACTTGGTGTTCATTTTTAAAATAAAATATTTTACACCCTCCATTAAAAAAATAAAAGAAACATTGTGACTATAACTTATGAAACCTATAGCACATATTGTAGTCAACTTATTGTGCAGTTGGTCCTCTGCAAATTAGTTTACACATACAACATTCTGTGTAGTTTATCTGCCATGCCAGTCACACATTTTAAATACCAATATTTTAGGATTCTTGATTAAATGTTAAGCATTGTAATTGGAAATTCAAATGTCATACTCTACATAACAGAAAATGTTAGTGTAAGAGTGATTCAGAATTCAGAAACGGTGAGTTTTTTGGCCTCAATCTAGATGTCCTCTGCCAAAGTGAAGTACACAAGTACCACCAACAGAGCATTATAGACATCACACTTGTATTAATTGAAAAGCTACAGACTCCAAACATTTCTCTATTTACTTCTTACCCATTCCTACTTATATTTTTGACTTTACAGATGATTAAAATTGTTTTACAATTGCACTGATGCAGATTTAAACCACAAATGCTAAAATATATATGAAGTTAAAAAATGTGACTGGCAGTGTAAAGTATGTTAGCATTTCAACAAGACATAGTACAAACACCAGTTAAAAAAGCCGACAAGTGGAGAGCCACAGTTTTTTGTTGACACAAGCAAAGCTTGGCTGGCTGCTATTGTCTCCACCTTTAGTTGTGTTTTCAGACCCACAATGGCAAAACCTGCACAAAAGAAACTAAAAACTATACATAACAACAGAGTGGAAGCTAGTGATGAACTGATGCGTGAGTATTTCTGTTCCTACCTCTGTATGATTGCTTTATTTTTGCCCAACACTAAACCTAACAAATGTCACTATCAAAGAAGGTGCTTAAAATACTGGCAAAATTCTCACTGTCAGCTTATTTCAACAATAAGTGAAAACCTACTACAATCAAGTCCATGAGCACACACAGGAAATAGCTTGAACACAACATAGCTTATTTTATATTTGACCTAAGCTAAGTAAACTGAGTTTTCACTGTTGCCTGAATGTCAGATCTTAATGTCACTGCTCACATTTCACAGCATTTGAACCAAATGGCTTCCCATTACCAAATCAATACAACAGTATTGTATCCTGTTAAGGCAATTTTGAGTCATATGTCATTTTACAGATCATCTTAAGATGCAGTACAGTCTGTGTACGTGGTTACCATGTTTCCTCTGCGCTGTGTCACTGTTCTACAGTGTTGCTTCGAAGCACCATGAAACCGGTTGTCAGTCTGTTTGGTGTGTCTGTCAAAGGTAAACATTCTCTCTATGTCGTCATACATGTCATCAAAGATACCTGCTCCAAAACCTCCTTGAAAGTGTCTCTTATGTCTGCTGTGGGACTCTTTGTGGGACCTGGAGTGTTCATCAAAGTGTCTTCGGTGACGAGCGTGCCTGTTCTGGCTGTAGATGTCAAAGTCCTTGAAAATGTCGTCAAAGTTGAAGCTGAAAGGTTGGTGGGCGCCCTGTCTATGCCTGCCCTGCGTCTCCCCATTGAAGTGTGCAGAGGTGTCACCAAAATGGTCGTACTCTCGTCTTCTGGTTTCATCTGATAAAGTTTCATAAGCTGCACAAAGAAAGACAAGATTCAGTCAAGGCTGGAGAGTTTAGCCCTGTATCTTATCAACATTTTTAAAAAGGCATGGCTACAGTGATAAAAGCTTGAGTGAAGTCATGACAAGTACATAATAGGGCAAGCTCAGGCACTTTTACCCTACTGGGTCCTTGACTTGAAATCAAGACAGGCTAAAAAATACTTCTATCTCATCACTGGACAAAATGTTACATAAGAAATAAGGTTATTATTCCTGTATATGTGGAAACAATCATTTTTCACACCCAAATGAGAAAGAAATACTCAACAGTACCTTCAGCAATTTCTCTGAATCTCACTTCAGCGTCCGGGCTCTTGTTCTTATCTGGGTGATATTTCATTGCAAGCTTGTGGAAAGCTTTTTTAATCTGTCGCTCTGTAGCATCTTTAGGCACTCCCAGTATGTCGTAGTAGTCCTTCTTGGCAAGTATCAGCTCTGTTATCATGAGGACACACACTGCAAACGTTACAGCAGACTGTGCACTTGCCATGGCTCTGATGTCCCCTGCACTGAAGAGACAAAATGATCAGTACGAAGGAGTTTTGTGCAGTAAAGCAAGGAAGTGTATTTAATTTAAAGTAGTTATTAAGTGATAACACATCTGGATAACAACAAGGAACTTAAGTTAATAGCTAACATGTACATATAATACACAGAAATTATCTTTAGCTATATAACATATATGTTGACTGGTTAATATTACAACTCAGAGATTGTGTTCTCTCTTTACGTTAACGTTAGCTTGGGCTGATGACATAACACTGCACTCAACGGTAACACTTACATTTTAATAACTTAAATAACAAAACCTATACTCCCCTAACAGATAGATTACCGCTACAGTAACGTTAGCTCTCTTGTAAATTAGTTACAACGTTATATTTGACTGTTTCACCGCCATGTCATCATACATCAATCGTCACTGCTAACGTTAGCTGACGTTGCTAACACAAGGTACTGCCCATGTATTCCCCTCTGTTTTAAACCCACACTAACCTTTTTGGGGGACCCGAGTGCTCCTTAGCTGGTGTATTGCACTTATGCCTATTAAACTGTTTACCCGACGCTTAACATGACAGTGTTAAATTATTAGATTAGCTGAGTGTTATCGAGAAGCATTGCCTAGAAGCAGCATCATTTCCATTTCTTCTTCGCCACTTTCACTGCATCAGGGCAAGTTGACGTCATGAGTTGGTTCACTTCTGCCCTCTGCCGGTCAGTGCAGTTACTACGCTCCTCCTCAAGTGACCGATAGTGACCCTGATGTTGTTGTGACTGTTTACAGTAACTATGTTTTTATAGAAAGTTTTACGAGTTACTTATACTGACTAGATTTAACTATTAATATTTTACCACAAATAGTGTTATGTTATAAAGTTTTAAGGCATATTTAAACTGTTTTAGTAATTATATGCTAAAAACGTTTGGGTGAAGTGTAGTCTGCGTGACGCTCGGTTTAGTTGTGCGTGAATACCGTGTGATAAGTAGAAAGGTGGGGTTACATTTTTAATGTTTGGTCCAGAGTCCACCTACCCGTGGGAAATTCTGGGTACGCCGGTTTAACAAGTTTCTCTCACCACAGAACACATTTTCTCAGCTTGTAGTCATTCCCAACTATTTTGTAAACAGACGGAAGACTGGTTTTAACAAAACAGTGTATTGACTACTCTCAATTCACATGTGTATGTAATGTAAAACAGAAACAAAAAAATCTGTTGACTAACACAATTGTCATTATGGCCAAATGCCACATGCTCAAAGCACCACCCATCTTAAAAGCTTCAGTAATTATTTTTTTATTGTAGTACAAATCCCTAATATATATGAACTCTAAATATGCAAAGGAACTGCTCAGCTGTGTAGAAATGTAGAACAGACCCAGAAAATAGCATGTCTTTCTCTCAAATGTAGACTAATAACGCTGTTTTGTATTATTTATATCGAATTGTTTATCATTTGTATCGTTATGTATTTATTATTGTGTATTTTTATTTTTATAGTCTCTAACCGCAGCAGGGTTACTTCTCATAGAAACAAAAGAGAAAAAGAAGGTGTCCCTCCCACCCAACCCCACCATCCCCACACCTCAAATAACAAAACAAGAGAAACAAACAGTAATATAAATAACAATACATGCATACATGCATTCTTACATAAATTGATATGATTACCGCAATAAATAATAAAGAAGAGTAGAGTAAATTAATCACTAAATGTTAAAAGTGAAGGGAAAAAAAATACACTATGGAAATAATACTAATCTGATATCAAAATTGGTTTGGTTCAGGAGATATCCTAGAAAACGTATATTTCTTTGTTCTTTTTTCCCCTTATTTTCTTTCATCCCTTCTCCTCGTCCTTCGCCCTCATTTATTTATTATTATTATTATTTTTTTAATTTATGTTAAATATTTCATTTTTTCCTTTATTTGTCTTGGCTGACATCCTTTTTTCTTTTTTTTCTACTCTGTTTCATGCCCATATGGTTTTTGACAATATGGTGGAGTTGCCTTCTTGTAAATCTAAATAGTTCAATAAAGTTTATCCTAAAAAGAGACTCACAAAAAATAAATCAACAAGTTTCCCTGTAGACATATAAATATGTCTATGAGTTTCCTCTCTGCAGTAAACAGCACTGACATACATACGTATGTATGTCTATGGTAAACAGCCAGTGGGGAGAATTTTCTAAACCAATCAGCAGCCTCTATTTAGGGGCAGGTGATAAACAGCCAATAGCAGAGAAGATGACGTATCACGTGATTTTTGTTTTCCTCTGACTGACGTTTGACGTCATTGTGGAACTCAAGTGTCAGGTTTAGGGACCGTGTGTTGCCATACGTTGTTAAACATTAGCGTTAATGTTAACGAAGAGTGGCGACTCAATGAAAATATTAAAGGATTCACGGCTTTTATGATACGACGATATAAACAGACTGGTATGTTTTGTTATGGTGTATTTAGGCTTTATGAATGCTAGCGGGTTAGCCAAGCTAGCTTTGCTAGCGGAGCTAACGGCTAGTTGCTGATGTTGAAATATGTTATTCAGAGTAGAAGTTAGCTGTTTTGTTATCCTCTGAGTTAGCAGCATTTACTGAACATGTTTTATTTGTATGGAGAACAGAATAATTAAATGAAGCGCGTTTTAGGAGCAGTGTTGTTAGTGTTATTTCACATGTCATGTCATTTCCATCGTTTTCTTTCTGAATGTTTCCGTCTGTCATTCATACTTCACTTTTTTGTTGTTTATCACCAGGTTTATGACGAAGGGAGAGCTTAGGTCTAATATATATTTGTGGATGTGACCTGAAAGAATGAGTCATAAATGGGCTCCAAATACCTGGGTGAAAGTAAGCAGAGCGTGTCAGTTGTGGCAAACACATGCTCACAAGTCAGCAGCATCACCTCCCTTGTCTGGTACCTCTCACTGCAGGGTTTATGTACAACAACCTTACTGCTACAAGGTTGGCTATCTCAGCTGGAGGCACATTCACCACCTGAGGATCACTGGGCGCAAGGGATGGCTCTGTAAAGCAAACCAGGTTAGACAACGACTTGGACTCCACACCAGTACCCTGCATTTGAACACTTCAGCCTCCCGGTGGTCTGCTGGTCTGAGCCAACACATGTCGCGGGTCAGAACAACGCTGGACACAGTCTCCAAAGCTGTGAGCGGGACACATACAGAGCTTCTCTCCAAAATCGGCAGACTCAAGCCTAGTGCTTTAAAGGGCAAGAAAAAGGCCGAGGCGAGTGTTGAGTCAGTGCCAAAAGCTGAGGAGAGTGCAGTCACATCTACTCCTGTTCCCGCCGATGCTGCTCCACCTTGTGCATCTGCAACACCCAAACCTACATGTAACTCATCTCCTGCTAGTCCTTCTATTCCCACTTCTGCTGCTAAATTTGATGCAAGTGCCACTACCTCCACTCATCCTCACAGTCCTTCCCAAGCATCCGTCACTGCCACAATACTGACTGTGCGTGAACTAAAGGACAAAAAGCTGAGACGCGTTGTTCCCGCTGTCAAAGCCAATTCTGCCAGGAAACAGGAGGAACTTAAATCTTCACTGAGTGAGACTGAAAGCAAGAGCACAACTTCCAAACAAACCTCAGCACTTTTCCATCCCAGCACCTTTTCAGTCAGCCTGGATGAGACCTACAACTACCTGGCCCATCACATCAACTCATACTTTGGCAGCAGCACACAGACTCAGGACAAGAAAGTGGACAATGCTAACAATTCCTCTGCTTCCTCTCAGGGTCAACAAACTAGTGACCTCGTGCCAGTGTCTGATAAAACAGTCTCTGCCACTCCAGTCACCCCACCTTCCACCAAGAAGGGCTTGGGACACTACCTGTCCTACTCAGCTCCTACTGTACAAGCCTTTGTAGGAAGCTACATTGCTCCCCTGGTCCCAAAGTTTAGGACAGCAGAGTCCAAAAGTGTTACAGTGGAGGAAAAGAAATCTGAGGATGCGCTGGTAAAACAGACTGAGGCCACAATTACTAAGGACCAGAAGGCTGCAGAGGAGAAAGCCAAGAAGCTTCTGCTTCAAAGGGAGAAGGTAAGTGTGCAAAAAGGTGTGTCAGTGTCTGAGTGAAACATAATTCTCACATCACATAGCTCTGTCTGGTATATTATAGCTGGGTGTCGACTGTCCAGACATTGACCAGAGCTCTTGCTGCTCTATAGGGTAGTGAAGTGTGCTTACGTGCTGTCTGAGTTGTTGGAATCTATTTTCAAAAATAACTCCCTTGTGTAGTCAGAGGGCCACAGAGGGGCCACAGAGGGTGTGTACTTTATAGGCCAAGCTGTGCTTTTATGCTGTCGAGATATAAACACACTGACATTCAGCTAATGTCAAGGCTGGGTTTAGTCATTGAATCAGGAACTAATGACATGTTAGGTTTGAAACAGCAGCAGAAACACTACACCACTCAAACATGACTCATACGCTTTGGCTGATGATACACAGAAGATTGATGTCATACACAGACAGGATATGGTTCAGGTGTTGTTACATTTAATCCAGTAGACATACAGTACATTTGTAAAGAAACAAAATCTAGTTGAAGGTACAAGTCTGTTAACAGTATTTTTGAATGATAACAGGCACCGAGTGGCAGCTTTGTCCTTTATCTGTTCTTAATCACTTAATCACTTTAATCCCTTTAATCACTCACACAGTAATTTTGGTTCACCTTTAAGAGCTCAATTTCAAAACCTTTTATTGAAAAATGTTATTACCCAATTTTTCTTCTAGATGATGGACAGATGATTCTGTTGATTAAAAGTTCGTCTTGGGTGTCTGCACAATATTACAGATGCAACATTGCACAGGTGATTTAGATGCTACTTTTATTATTCTGGTATTTTAGTGATCATCCGAGCCTGACTAATTTTATCATGTCTGTCTCCTGTCTGTGTTGTTTTTAAATGTGTGTCAAGAAGGATACCTCATCTTTTACTGCAACACAAATCTGCCTGTGGGTGCAAATAAAGTAACCTTACCTTGTCTTACCTTACCACACCTTGCCTTACCTAACCTGGCCTATAGAAGTGAAACAAGTTTTGTTTGTAATCAGCTTCACTCATATTGAGGATGTAGTTTAGGGATGTATTTTGTGTATTGGTCATATATTAATGTCTCACACTTATTGCTTCTGATCTTGGTTTAGGGCAGTGGATCTCAATCAAGGGTTTTTGAATGAGTCACAGAGGGTCTTCAGAAAAACAGGAAATTGTTTATTTTCACTATTTAAGTCACTGTAAAAATGAGCACGCTGTGAGGAGGAGTCATAAGAGTGACTATTTGGATCATAGGTTTCACTCCCTCCACGGTTACCTCTTCTACAGTGTTGATTAGCCACACTGTTTGCCAGATATTTCAGACAAATGACATAATTTTGTGCTCAAACTCTAAAATAAAAGGTTGTTGCTAAAACAGGAAGATGACGCATGACTGTAAGAGAAACTGCAAGTCATACATCATCCTCCAAGCTTGTGCAGCTGCACTGACATAAACACTGTAAACATAGTGGGCTAGCTAGTCAACTCATCTTGTATTTTACCCTAATTGTAGCATCATAGTCTTATTTATACCTGTCTGTGAAGTTGTGTCTTCCACCAGTTTATTGTCAGCATTTTACTGTGGTCCACTATCTGACATGTAGTTTCAGGACTTGTTGACCCACCAGCATCGGCCTCTAACTGGTCCCGACGCTGGGGACTGCACAACTTTTAGTTAAAAAGTTGAAAAGTCCCATTCGAAAACATAAAAAGAATCAGTTTTGCCCGGGGCAGAGTCGCTGCTGTTGTTGTCTCATTTGTGCTCTGAAGAAACAGGAAATCCATCAAAGTAAATGCCATATTGCATTCTTGTTGCAATGCTACAAGATTGTTACATCTGACTATAACACACACACACACACACACACACAGAGTCTCTGAAAGAACGTGAACTGTAAAACTGACTGGAGGAGGGCTTTAATCATATCTAATAACCAAAATCTTTCAGATGGACGCCCCTGAAGCGAAATCAAATGGGAGTCCGTGACCTAATATGTATCAATTCAGGGGTCCTTGACATGAAAAAGGTTGAAATCCACTGGTCTGGGAACAGAAATGACAACATTCATTAGTTACTGTTTCATACTGTAAATGAAAATGAGACCTCCCTTTTTAAATGAGCTGTACATGGGGTCAGGTTTTGACCTGGATCCCAGCCAACGCTCAATAGCTGGACCTAACTGGTTACACATTTTTTGTCTCTTAGATCATTGCCAGGGTGAGTGTGGACAATCGAACTCGGGGTCTGGTTCAGGCTCTCCACAGGGCATCAGATGTAAGGGTCTACATCAACAGGGTGGAGGACCTCAGCTACCATCTCCTGGAGTTTCCAGAGACTAGTGGTGTTGCAGTCAAGGTAAGCGATCTGACAAGGCCAGCGATTTTTTTTTTTCCCCCTCTCCTTTTTCTTCATAACGTAACATCCTGAGGCTTTGTCAGGAAAGAGTCTGATGCTGCTTAGCATGTCAAAAGCATCAACTCTTATGTTTGGCTCTAGCTCACTGTGTCAGGGCCGTGTTTACAGCTGCATGTTTTTATGCATACATAATTGTGTTATATTTGGCATGAACTGTTGAACAGCCGTAGCATGTAAATAATGTAGATAACGTCCCTCTGCTCGTGCACAGGAATTTTCCCATGCCAGGCAAATGTCAGTTTGTCAGCTGTGGCAACAGGTTACGTGTTGTTGTCTGTTTAATGTCAGAGCCTGGCAACTATTGAACATGCAGAACATGTCTCTGCCTTATCTGTGATGGTGTCAGGAACTTATTCAGTGCTAAACCTATTTCAAACCAAGGGCACTTTTACAAGTATGAGGAAAGGTAATCCTCAATGAAAAGTGAAGAACGGTGTTTAGCATTTAACATTTGAGATGAACGACATGAAAATTTCATATCAGGATTAATGCAACCAAAATCATCATGGTTATGAGTATCATCAGAGTACTGTTCAAATGTGCTGAATATAAAATACTGATAAACACACTGAATTAATTTACCAAGTTTTATTTTGCACATTAATGTTAGTTAATGCACGTTTGTCCTTGAAGTAGCCTGTCTTTGAAGTGTTTGCACAAGTGTCTGTGTCACTGTTGATGAGGACAAGGGACCAGTAGCATCTCTGCGTTTGCCTGCTTCACGCCCACTCTGTAAACAAGGGAATAGCAAAACAAACCCACATTGCATGCAACGCCTGTGTCAAGAAGACTGTTGCTAATTTTGATTGATGCAGGACCATATTTACTGTGGGTATTTCAAAGCGCAGTAATCAAACATGGTTTAATGATAATTAAATTTTAAACGGTAATACTTCCTGTTCAACATATTGTTGCAAGAAAAAATGTTGATATCTTTGCAAATGGCAACAGAAATAAAGGAGACCACTGTGGTGACATTGTGATGATGCTGACTTTGAATTTGGTCTCAATGCAGTCGTGCTGTGACGAAAATATGCCCTCTGACTACTCAGAAACATTTGTCCCAATTCTATCATTCAGATTACATTTTAGAGTTCATGTTTTATCTACAACCAAGGTTTTACAGGTGTAGTCAACACTGCGATCACACCAATTTTACAGTCTGCTTTCATTTCAGTTAGGGTTTGATTTACATTCATTTTCCATTGCAAATGATCCCACCTTCATTCAAATCATGACTTGCAAAGTAGCAAAACGTGTTAATGTTCAGCAAATTTAGGAGGCACCTGGATCGAGCTCTTCATTTAGGAAGCATCAATGTTTCTGCCCTTGTTTGTTTGTAACTGCAAACTGAAAGAAAACAAGCAGCAGAACAGGAGAGAGTATGACTGGTACCGAGAACAAATACAGGGATAGGAGGTAAATACCGCAGGATGTCAGATGTATGAGTTGAACACAACAGTAGCTCCAGCAGCAGACCCTGTCCTCACTATTTTTAGCTCCACCTCCTATTTGCCTCGCTAGTTCTGGTCTGACAGCATCATGGTGGACTGACCATGTTTTTCATTTTCACTCCTGACTGCCACACTTTGTGTTTATCAGGAGCAGGTTATCCCTTGCCTGCTGCGTCTGAAGCAGGCCAGTGACCCAGGCCTGAGGGCAGCAGTTAGAGAAGCCCTCGCTCTGGTGGGCTACAATAAACCTGTGAAAGGCCGAGGCGTACGCATCCTGTCCATAGATGGAGGAGGGTTAAGGTACAAGTTCAGCTCATCTTTTTTTTTTTTTTCCTTCATGAAAGATGCGAGTCACTGATCAAAGTGGAACTAAATAGCATTCACTGCAGTCAAGGCCATGTTTTAAAATAGCAATTCACTGCTTGTATTAGCAGTTTCAATCTGTCAAGTAAATGTATTCCTGTGAGACATTCAGTTTAATGAATGAGGATTTATATCCTATTTGTCTTTGTTGTTCTAGTTTAAAATCAATGAGCTGTCACTCTTTGTACCCAATTTGGGTGCTGTGGTTTTCATCCTATTAATTTGCCTCTCTGTGTGTATGCCTGTGTCTGACTTTGTACTTGCAGGGGACTTGTTGCACTTCAGACGTTACACAAGCTGGAAGCCCTGACCGGGAAACCTATTTACAAACTCTTTGATTATATCTGTGGTGTCAGCACAGGTGCGTTGTCCTCCTGCCCTACTTCTGAATGTGTATGTGCTGTATGTGTCTGGATTATGTGAGCAGAGTGCAACATTGCAGGCAGGACTGGCAGCCCTGATCACACACTGACCCATTTGTTGCTCTGCTCTTGTTTGACCTCAATTTCACCGCCAGCACCACTCTACTGCCAATGTTGTTGCTTTTTACTCAAGTAAGGCCACAATACAGCTGTTTCAAAATATTAAATTGGTCATTTATTTTTTATTTTATTTATATAACCAGGTAAATGCAATGAGATTAAAACACCTCTCTTCCATGTAGTGAATGAGCAAACTCTGTTAAATGGAGTGCAAAAAAAGTGTCCAGATGTACTATGAGCGACAGCAACATTCAGGGAGCCTATGGAGCCCTGAGTGAGCCCAAACAAGTTTGCTGTTGCTCTGAAAATAGAGTGGAGGTGCACAGAGCTTTGCCAAAGTAGAGCCAGGGTGAGCGTTTTTTCGAACAAGTAACACGTTGCTTAGCCTGTTCGCTGACAGACAGAGCGGGATGGGAAACACTGAAACGATGTCATGTGCGAGATTTTTTTTCTCTAGGGAGACCTGGCCAAGGCAGACAGACAGACAGGATAACACAAAAAGACACAAATTAAAAAGGAAACAAAAATTTAAAAAAAAAAATGCAGCTCACATTTGAAAGTAGAAATTTAAAAGAGTTAGTTTTTGTAACTACATTAATTTAAAAACAGAAATCTTAAAGAATCTGCTTCTAATTCTTTCATTTTGGATTTAAAAGCATTTAGCGAGATAAATTAATTGAGTTTCAAGTCATTCTGCAACATATTTCATGCCGAGGGTGCAGAATCCTTTACCCCAGAGTCCTTTATCCACTTTCCAAACAAGTACATGGAACAGAGAGCATAAAGACATCCCAAGAACATTGGCGCTTTTCTGCGTGATAAAGACACAAGTGGTATGGTAGCAGTCCAAGAATTACCTTATCTATAAATTTGTTCTAATGACAGAGTCTACGGTCGGCCAGAGCAGACCATGCTACCAAGAGTATAACTCACAAATTATAAAGTTATATTTGTGTTAAAATTGTATTGCTTTATTTGGTTTCAGGAATAATCAATAGGTGAATTAATACTTCTCCCTGTATGCACAATCACCACAAGGTGGTGCTGTGGACTATCCTCAAACTGTCTTCTCTGTCTGCCACTTTGTGGTTTTCATTTCTCAGCAGATTGAAAAACTGCGTTTTATTTGCAGAGCACATTGTCCTTTAATCACCGCCAGAAGTTTCTGTTTGTTCCCAGTTCCTAACAGTTCTTTCGGTCTTAATCTCCACCAGTTGGAGGTACTTCATTTTCACACTCAGTCAATGTTGTTAAAGCATAATGTAATCCGCCTGCTTGATCGAATGATGTTCACACATTTAAAACCCATCTGGGCCACATCTGGTGAGTTTGATCACCCACATTATTCAGGTACACCCCATCTCTGCCCTCATGGCACTGTTGAGGTTTGGTTATCTTGTCAGGGATCCTTAATCATGGAGAGAAAGTAGTTGCCTGTAGTGTAATAGCCATGTTAATCTCATGCACTTCCTATGGGTGGATTATCCAGGGGTAATGTTACTAATAACAGATAATCCTGTAGGCAATTAACATTGCATCAACTCCAGACCTTGAGAGCAATAACAAGTTGTACATTACCTGTGTGCTTGTTTATTACCAAGATTACCTTGTTGCATTCCCAAAGGACTGACTGAAGCTTTTATACTTCCTGTGTACAAAAGTATGCTGTTGTATTGCTCATTCACCAGTCCTCCCCTCTTTAATCTTTGTGTGTGTTTTTGCCTCAGGTGCTATCTTAGGGTTCATGCTAGGTGTGTTCCAAATCCCGCTGAACGAGTGTGATGATCTTTACCGGAAGCTGGGTTCAGATGTCTTCAAGCAAAACGTCATTGTTGGCACTGTGAAGATGGGCTGGAGCCACGCTTTCTATGACAGCGAAGCCTGGGAGAACATCCTCAAGTCAGTTCCCTTGTCACTGATCGATGAGTGGTGCCTCTGCTTTGTTTATTTGGAGACATGTGAAAAAAATCAATGCCATGAAAGTGGTACAACTGTTCAAGTAAACACAAAGTCATTTGGAAGTGCTTAACTAAAATTAGCAAGACCATCAAAGAGAACATCAAGTCTGCTCTTTATTGTTGGCAGTTATGTTAACATGGTGTGATACTACATTTTAAAGTGCAGACTTATTTGCAGTTTGTACTTTGTGCTTAGTTTGTACTGCATTGCCATGCATCAATAATGTATCTTGGGGTAAAAAGTTGTACATTACCTGTATGCACAGTTGTCTCTAAGATGACCTTGTTGCATTTCCAAATGAGTGAGATGATGTTTAGTGTGATTAATAACTAACTCAAGCAAATGTTACGTGTCACATGACATTGAAAGTTGTTTATTATAACATATGGAAACTAGAAAGTGTGCGTGGTAGAGTGCTGATCTCCACCAGGTGTGCCCGTGGTCATGTGGGCAAGGAACAGGCAGTGCAGTGCAGGCTGTGTGTCCATCATGTATGCATGACAGTATTGGAATGTATTTTATTTTATTTTTATTTATTTAACCAGAAAAACCTCTTGAGATTAAAAATCTCTTTTTCAAGAGTGTCCTGGCCAAAACAGGCAGCGACATAAAGTTACAGACGAACAACATGGAACAAAAATACAAAATAAAAATACACAGCTCAAAAACTAGCAATATAAAACACAAAAGATTACTGCAAAGAAATGCCAGAAAGTATCCTGATGTATCCTAGAGGTCAACCATAAAAACACAAAAAATTAAAAATGATGACAAAGACCAGCTAAAATACACCCTGATAATGGCATATAGATGATTGTGTACAAAAATCCTGCCACAGTGCTTTGAAACGGCCGTGAGGAACCAAAGAGCGCAACTTTTACGTCCTTCTGCAGAAGATTCCTCACATAAGGAGCTGTATACATAAATGCTTGTTTTCCAAACTCCGCACGTACCCTCAGTACAGACAATAGAAACATGTTC